>VMDO01007199.1:0-34506 GCA_007922755.1 Pedetes capensis | reverse complement strand
TAAGGTGAGTTTTTAAAAACAAAAATAAAAGGAATACAGCTGAGCAAGTGCTAAAGATAAAAATGACCATGGCATTAGTTTAATAATGGCAGGACTATGTTTTTGAAATAAAACTTTGATTCTCCACTTCAAAAAGGTAACAGTCTGTTAGTGAGTAAAAATAAAGCTGAAAGGGATAGTTATATTCAAAGACAAAGAATAAATTTAACATCTAGGAAGAAAAAGCAATTTACTAACAAAAAGTAAAATTGAAGCTAAAATTTCCTCTACAATAGTATATAATATTAGAAAACTGTGAAGGGATACATGTTATTTTTTGAATGAAATAAATACTACAAATAATTTACATCCAGCCAAATTGTCCAGCAATTATACCTGTATTATAACTGTTATCATAACTATAGGAAAATTCTTGGTAGTGAAATCTAACCCACAGAAAAATGAATTTGAAATAAAGAACTGAGAACTGAATACATATGAAAATGACTAGTAATGAATATTTAGTCAGTTTTGAACAAAGATCAAATAATGATTAAAGATGATAGCATATACTTTAAAGACATATGTGGCAGTTTAAATTTTCAATATAGTTAAGAAAATTGGGAGGAGGATAAATTTCCTACTCATCTTTAATAGCAAGGTAAGTTGATATGGTTTAAGCTCAATTAAACTTCTAATGTGCAGTTGGAAAGTAATTATTTCAACTCAGTATTTTCAAAGTTTTCAAATAATTATGCTAAAATAACGTAGTAATATCTTTTACTTATAAGAAATATTTCTTAAATTTAAAAAACTATTTTCACTTAGCAAAATCCAGTATTTTATTATTTATGCTAATTTTAATTGAAATTAATATCAATATTTTATTTAAAAATATAGAAAATGTAAGTCCATGTTCAATAATGCCTTTATGGGCTGAGGTGTAACTCAAAGGTAGAACACTTGCCAAGCATTTGTAAGGACCCGGATTCAATCCTCAGCACTTCAAATATATAAACAATTTAAAAACAAAACCAACCAAATAGTGATGTCTTTATAGTAACCTTATGATCATTGATCATTCTACATATATATATATATGTATATATACATATATATACCTACATATATATACATATATATACATATATACATATATATATAGAGAGAGAGAGAGAGAGAAAGAGAGAGAGAAAGAGAGAGAGAGTATATATGTATTTTTAAGATGTTGATATATGTGTGTATGCATTTATGTTGTTGCTGTTGGTAAGTACCATGGAGTTGGGTCCATCTCATAGTGATCCTCATAAGATTTTCAATGGCTGAATTTTGGAGGGATTGTTTCAAGAGTTGAATGCCACATCCTTCTCCCATATGTATTTATGTTATGTATATATAAAAAATAAAAACACACATATCCTGAATGTTGGCATTTCTTATTTTTCAGTGACAGGATTTTGGATGATTTGATGGATTCTTTATGCTTATGTTACTTTTTATACTATAAATGTATATACAGTTAAAAATTTAGAAGTGACAATAAAATTAAAATTGGTGCATATCTACATCTGACTAGATCAGAAATTGTAGTTGGTAGAATATATGTATATGTTCATATATATATATATAAAATATTTAAATAGCCAGAAAAAATTAAATGCACCTATATTATAGGTTTCTACTAATTTTCCAATCAGGGTGAAAGGCCAGTGCCTTTTCTATAAATATGGGTATTTCATTGTACTTTATTGTGGTCTTATGGAAAGATCCCATTTATAGAGTTTACAAATTCTCATCTTTCACTTATACAACTTAAAAGCATTTCTAAATACAATTTTGTGGATCTTTCATTTCACAACACTTTATCTTTCCCTGTCTACTTTTAAGCATATAGTTTTATTGTTTTTCAAAAACATCTTTATTTAGCTTTCATGGAAATAGTAATTATTTTTGCTCTGCACCATATGATTACAGCACGTATAACTGCAATAAATAGTTTGGAAACAAATTACATACAACATACATACAACATACATACAATTACATACAACATACATACATACATACAATTACATACAACAAATTACATACAAATTAAAACTTATAAAAATCTATCAACTTTGGAGCTGTATATTGTATTTGTGTATGTGTGAGTATATGTGTGTTTGTGTGTGTGTCTTCAAGTACAAGTGAGTTTATAACTAATCTTCTGGACTATAGTACATTTTTTGGACAGTACAACTGTTAAATCTTAGAACATAAACTGAGAAATAACAGTTCAATAATATAATGGCTGTCAAATAGTAATATCTCTTTTGTCTCATTATTCTATTTTAATTTGGTAGGCATTAGTCAGGACTCTTTTCTTTAAAGTACCAGAAAGTTAATTGAATTACCTTAATCTCCAAACAGAATTAGCTGCCATCTATGTCTAGAAAGTTTAGATTTAGGATAGGTAAATTTTTGTGTTCAGAGATGCCATTGGGAAGTTTTCTACTTGTTTCAATTTGATTTTTCACTCTGTGATAGCTTCATTTATTTGTATTGGAATCAGCATCCTTCATGTATGCAGTCAGTCTTCAGATCTGCAGATCCCACATCTGGAAATTCAGTCAACCAAAGATTGAAACTATTTGACAAAAAAAAAAAATCCATCCATTCTCAACATGTACAAATATTTGTTTTTCTTTCCATTATTCTCTGTAGGTAATATAGTATAACATGTATGTACATAACATTTATATTGTATTAGGTATTGTAAGTTATCATATGTCTGTCAGTTTGCCATACTGTGGAGGCTTGTGTGTTGATATGATGCTGAAAGCTATGCTAATGGTATTACAGATACTAGCAGGGTCACCTGTGGTGAACCAGTTTCACCTGAGCTTCTGTACTAAGACAGACTGGGATAGGACCTGGTAGCAAACTCGTGAAACAATTAGCCATTGAAACACCTATGAATAGCAGAGAAACACTGTCAAATAGTGCCAGAAAATAAGCCCCCCAGGTTGGAAGGCAATCAAATAACTAGAGAAGAGTTGCTTCCTCAAAGTAGAGACTACCTTAATGATGTAAATAGAATAAACCCCCAGGGACTTCCATTTGCTGATGTGTCACAACTCAAAAGGAGGAGGAGCAATTATAAGCATACATTAATAGTTGGAATGCGGAATGTATGTAGTATAAATCTAGGAAAATTGGAAATAGTCAAAAGGGAAATAGAGTGATAAACATTGACATTCTGGGAATCAGTGAGCTAAAATACACTGGAATAGGCCATTTTGATTCAGAAAATATGATCTACTATCCTGGGAAATGACAAATTAAAGAGAAATGGTGTTGTGTTCATCATCAAAAATGACATGTCAAGATCTGTCCTGAAGTACAATGTAATCAGTGATAGAATAATATCCATAGGCCTACAAGGAAGGCTAGTTAATATGACTATTATTCAGATTTATGCCCCAGCACTAAGGCCACAAATGAAGATAGGGAAGGTTTTTTTTAAATCAACTCCTGAAATCTGAAATCAATGGAACACACAATCAAGATATACTAATAATTAATAATGATTGGAATGCAAAAGTTGGAAACAAAGGTGAAGGCTCAGTAGTTGAAAACATGGGCTTGGTGACAAACAAAGATGGAGATCACATGGTGGAATTTTGTCAGACCAATGACCTTTTAATGGCAAATTCATTTTTTCACCATCGTAAAAGGTGACTATACACATGGAATTCACGAGATGGTACATACAGGAAAAAATTGACTACATTTGTGGAAAAAGATGATGGAAAACCTCAATATCAAAAATGTCACAACAAGACCAGGTGTTGATTGTGCATCAGACCATCAACTGCTTATTTGTAGGCTCAAACAGAAACAGAAGAAAATTAGAACAAGTGTACCAGAGCCAAGGTGTGACCTTGAGTACATTCAACCTGAGTTCAGAGAGCACCTCAAGAACAGGTTAATGTGTTAGACACTAATGGTAGAAGAACAGACGAATTGTGGTGTGACATCAAAGACATCATTCATGAGGAAATCAAATGGTTATTAGAAAGACATGAAAAAAGGAAAAGACCAAATTACTTGTCAAAAAGACTCAGAAACTTGCCCTTGAATATCAAGCAGCAAAAGTAAAAGGAAGATTTGATGAAGTTAACTAAACAGAAGATTTCAAATGGCAACTGGAGAAGACAAAAATCAAATATTATAATGACATGTGCAAAGAGCTGGTGATAGAAAACAAAAAGGAAGAACAGTATCTTTGCCTCAAGATCTAAAAATTGAAGAGTAAATTCAAGCCTTGAGTGTCAATAGTGAAGGATTCTACAGGGAAAATATTAAATGGCACAGGAAACAAGAAAAGAAGATGAAAGGAATACACAGAGTCATTATACCAAAAAGAATTGGTGGATGAACAAACATTTCAAGAGACTGCATATGATCAGTAATCATTGGTAAGAAATGGAAGATGCCCTGAAGGAACTGGCAAAACACAAGGCTCCAGGAATTTATGGAATACCAATAGAGATGTTTCAACAAACAGATGCAGCACTGGAGGTGCTAACTTGTTTATACCATAAATTTGGAAAACAGATACCTGGCCAACTGACTGGAAGAGGTCCATAATTGTGCCTATTCCCAAGAAAGAAAATTCTACCAAATGTTGAAACTATCTAATGATATTAGTATCACACCCAAGCAAAATTTTGCTAAAGATCATTCAAAAGTGACTACAGCAGTGTACACACAGGCAATTGCCAGAAAATCAACCAAGATTCAGAAAACAGCGTGTAACTAGTGACATCATTGCTGATGTCAGATGGATATTATCCAAAAGCAAAGAATTCCAGAAAGATGTCCACTCATGTTTTATCGACTCTGAAAAGGTGTTTGATTTTGTGGAACATAACTAATTATGGATAACCTTGCAAAGAATGGGAATACCAGAATACTTAATTTTATTCTTGAGGGATCTATCTGTACATGGATCAGGACCCAATTGTTTGAACAGAACAAGGAAACACTGCTTGGTTTAAACTTGAGAAAGGTGTGCATCATGGCTATATCCTTTCACCATGCCTCTTCAATCTCTATGCTGAACAAATAATCCAAGAAGCTGGATTTTTGAAGAAGAATGGAGCATCATGATTGGAGGAAAGCTCACTAAAAACCTGCATTATGCAGATGACACAACTCTACTTGGTAAAAGTGAAGAGGATTTGAAACATTTACTGATGAATTTCAAAGAACACAATCTTTTTTTTTTTTTTTTTTGGTGGTACTGGGGGTTGAACCCAGGACCTCGCACTTGCGTGCTCTATCAGTACTGGACCACTGAGATGTACCGTCAGCCCATTTTTTTTTTTTTTGAGACAGGGTCTTGCTAAGTTACACAAACTGCCTCTCGTCTCAAACTTGCTATCCTCCTGCCTCTGCCTCTCGAGTCGCTGGGATTACAGGCATGCGTCACCATGCCTGACCAAGAACAAAATCTTCAGTATGGGTTGCACCTCAACATCAACAAAACAAAAATCCTTATAACTGGGTTATTAAGCAACCTAATGACAAATGGAGAAAAAATTGAGGTTGCCCAAGATTTTGTTTTACTTCCTTCTATATTCAACACCCATGGAAGCAGCCATCAAGAAATAAAATGATGCATTGTATTGGAAAAACTTGTTGCAAAAGACTTCTTCGAAGTTTTGACAGTTAGAGATGTCACATTGAAGAGAATGGTGTGACTAACTCATGCCATGGTATTTTCCATCACATCATAGGTTTGTGGAAGCTGGACATTGAATAAGGGAGACAGGAGAAGAATTGATGCTTTTGAATTATGGTGCTGGAGATGAATATTGAGTATACCTTGGACTTTAAAATGATCCAACAGATCTGTGCTAGAAGAAAAGCAACCAAATGGTCCTTGGAAGCGAGGATGACTAAACTGCATATCATGTACTTTGGACATGTTGTCAGGAGGGTCCCATTCCTATAGAAGTATATCATGTTGGGGATAGTGATAAGTCATTGAAAAAAAAAAAGGAAAATCTTCAACTAAATGGATTGACAAAATAGATGTCACAATGGGCTTAAGCATAAAAAATATCATGTGCCCGGCACAGTATCAAGGAGTGTTTTGTTCCATTATACATTGGGTTTCCATGAGTTGGACTGACTTGATGGTACCTAACAACAAGAATGAGAAATGTTGTAAAGTATATAGGAGC
The DNA here is from genome assembly GCA_007922755.1 of Pedetes capensis. Classification (NCBI taxonomy): domain Eukaryota; kingdom Metazoa; phylum Chordata; class Mammalia; order Rodentia; family Pedetidae; genus Pedetes; species Pedetes capensis. The sequence goes on along the minus strand of VMDO01007199.1, from coordinate 28,291 downwards.
ATTTTCATGCTTACAACCGTACCACCCTGGCAAACAATCTCATCAGATCTCAGAAGCTAAGCAAGATGGGGCCTGGTTAGTAGTTGGATGGGAGGCTGCCTGGGAATGATGGATGTAGGCTTGGGAGAAGGTCGTGGCATCCCACTTCTAAAACAATAAGCTATTGAAAACCTTAGGAATAGTCAAGAAGCACTGACAATAGTGCTGGGCATGGCACACTGTTGGGGAGTATGTCTTCTGTAGTACATAGAATCACGGTTAGTTGGAACCTACTGGACGGCACCTAACAAGAAGAAGGAGAATTTGCATAAACAATGTAATAGATTTGAGCAGCTGAGGATTTTAGTATCTGAGGTGTTTCCTAGAACAAATAACTGTTGGATACCTGGAAATGAATATACTTTAAATCATCATCATGTTATATATGATAACTAATGCAATGCAAATCAAGTTCAAATATATGTTATACTGTATTGTTTTTGAGAATAATGATTTTAAAAATCTGCATATATTTGGTAAAGGCACAATTTTCTTCTGATTATTTTCAGTCTTCATTTGGCTGCATCAATGGATGAAGAATTCATAGAAATAGAATGACAAATGTGTAGCAATAGGAGGATATATATATATATGTATATATATATATATATATATATATTTATATATGTATGCTAGGTTTTGTTCAGTTGGTAGAGTGCCACCCTATACTCTCTGAGGCCCTAGATTTGATCCTCAGCACCACACAATTGGGGGAAGGACCTGGCACCCAATTTCCAAAACAATCAGCCATCTAAAACTCTATGAATAGCAGAAAAGCAATGACATAATGCCAGGCATGGCACGGTGCCAGGAGTGTTTGGTTACATATATATTGTTTCGGGATTATTTCAAGAGTGGATTACCACATCCTTCTCCTGTCTTTGTGGTGCTGTGAATTGAACCCTGGTCCTCAGAGAATGTAGAGCAACATGCTACCAACGGATATATGCCAGTTATATATATTATATAATATATAATATATGATATATATCAATTTTATATATCTATATATATCAGTTATATATTATATAATATATATGATATATATGATATATATATATATATATATATTCCTGTAGGTATCAGGGTGAGGTTGAAAAATTTATCTTATAAATATGTTGAACATAATGTCATCAAGAGTCAATTTCTGTCCCTCCACCACTCACCCCAGTATAAGACAATTGGGGTAATTACTTCTCTCACAAAATGTTTTTTAAGTGCCAAGTTACACAGGGAATGAAGCATTACCTAGCAATATGGCCAACTTTCAATTAACCATGACAATGGGAGACTAGGATGGGAGAGAGAATTAAAATTCACAGACTATTCCCTAACTTGACTTTAATCATTTACATCTTTCTCCTCTTGCACTGAACTTATTGGAAACACCAGCTAGAAATAATTTCTTCTCATTCTGGTTTCATCTCTTTTCATGTTCCTTGTCTTCCAAACAGGAAAAACAATTGAAGAATTTATTTTATCTTTCTATCTTCAGGGCATAATAAAATATTTGGATCACAGCGGGCTTTGAAAATTTATTGAGCTGCTAGAGTGAGGGGAAATGGTCACAATATTGTGGAAAGAATCTTTGTAACTCTTGAACTGGGAGCTGCATATCATCCCAAGCTACTTTTTTGTAGGTAAGATGAGCTAGAGTTGTATAGTATATGAAGATTAAAGAATATAACTATATTTCCTTTTTAAATCAGTATACTTAAATTCATTCATCCATCTATTGACAAATATTTATTCAATTTCTACTATGTTCCAATTTTGCTTTGAGTATTAGATATTTAGCAAAGAACAAGATAGATATTTTATCCCTTCATGTAACTTAAATTTCAATTGGAGAAGTCAGATTCCAAAAAATTTAAAACACACACACACACACACACACACACACACGGAATATGCCAAGTACTATGAGGAAAATATATACAGACCCAATATAGTGTAACTTTGTTAGGGAGATGCACTGTATTAGCTACTTTTGTATTGCTCTGAACAAAATATCTAGGAATGACTTAAAGGGAAGAATTATTTATTTTGGCAATTCTTTTCAGAAATATCAGTCCATTGTATCAGAGAGGGCATGGCAGACCAGAGCACTTCATGTGATGGTGGACCAGGAAGCAGAGGAAAATGGGCAATACAGAAAGGATCCAGGGAAAAATATAATCCTCAAGGATGCCTCCCACCCCGGTGACCTACTTCCTCCACTAGGGCACATCCTACATTTCACTGCATCCCAATAATGCCATTCTATTATGGGTCTCTCAAGGGATTAGTGTGTTGATGAGGTCACAGCCCTGGTGAGCTGGTTGTCTCTGGAAATGCCATCATAGACACTCTCAGAGGTGTGCTTCACTAATCTGCTTGGTATTTCTTACTCCAGGCAAATTGATAATCTAGATTAGCCATCATATGTACTAATATAGGATGACCAGAAATTCCTCTTTGATGAAAGATGAGATAGATTCTGTCATACAAAAACCCAAGGAAAAAGCATTTCAAATACTAAAGGCCTAAGCTGAGGAAGAAGTTTTGAATCTTGGGAAGAAATATAAAATAGTTTAGCTGTAAAACAATGGGTCTATTTAAAACCCCGTCTTACATCACACTTTTAAACTAGGATTAGCCAAGAGCCTTTAGTTATCCTTCCTTCCTCAGTCTCAAATAGAACATTTAAATGCTACTTCCTGGGCTGGGTGTAGCTCAGTGATAGATTACTTCTCTAGCATGTATGAGGGCCCTGGGTTCAATCTCCCATGCTACAAAAATAAAGCAAAATAAAATAAAATAAAATGGTATTTCCTGACTCTAAATACATGCCTCTTTACCACATTTTGCTTAGAGACTCATTTGCGATTTTAATTAAATTTATTACTCTTTTGTCCCCTGTGCATATATGTACATAATGTACACACACACACACACACACACACACACACACACGCACACTTGGGATCAATTCTGTCATCATACTCTTTAAAGTGGTTCAGGAATTCAGTAACAACAGATTATTTTGTCCTTGGAAGCCTAGAATATTCAATTTTTGAATGCTACTTTGTGTGCTAGGTACTGGGGATATACACGGACAAGAACCTGCTTCTCTAGCATGAATTCATGTTGCTGTCACCAAATGATGACTCCAAAATGGTTTTCCTGAGATATAATTTTCATTGTATTCCTCCCTATAGCCAATCTGTATGAAGATGGAGGTTTGCGTCGAAGGGAGTAGCCAGCACGTGGAATTTTTCTTAAGATCAAAAACATCTGATTTTGAGGCTTCCTATAGTACAGACATATATTTCCCAAAATGATTGCTATTCTTCAATCCAATTTATCTCATCATAAAACTGTATAAACCCCAATCTTACCAGCAATTTTTCTAGGAGATAATTTTTCCTATCAGCCTAGATAATAAAATGGCAGTGGTTTTCTTTTCTATTTCTTTTTCTTTTTTCTTTTTTCCCCTGCAGTTCTGAGGTCAATTTCATGGCCTTATGCTTGCTAGACAAGTGCTATCACACTGAGCTTTACTCCCAGGAAATTGGCATGTTCTTGATAACTGTATTTGAGCCTGTCCCCTCCCACTTGATTATTTATATACCACTAGTAGGTTCAGTATTGAAGTTTTCAGATTTTCTTTCATTTGTTGTTTTTTTTTCATTTATTTATCTTATAAATAATCCTTGGCATACAACAAGGCACATAAAACACACAATTTGATAAGTTCAGGCATTTGTATTCAATTAAGTCATCATCACCACAATTAAGCTAATAAATATATCCATCACCACTAAAAGTTTCCTCAAGACCCTTTATATTTCCTTCCTCCTGCCACTCCTATTTTCAGGTAACCACTGGTCCATCTGCTTCCTCTCACTATAGATTGCTTTGAATTTTGTAGAATATGTAAATGAGTTATGAAATATACATGTCCTCTTTTCTAACTTCTCTCATTCATCATAAATTATTTTTGGAATGTCTTGATTTTTTTAACGTACTAATAGATCATTCATATTTTATATTACTGGAATATAATTCACATACCATAAAATTCATCCTTTTAAAGTATAAAATTCAGTGGTCCTGATTTTATTTACAAGATTTTGCAACCATCACCACTATCTAATTCAGAATAATTTCATCTCCCCCCAGAGAAATCCAATCCACGTTAGCAGTTGATTTCATCTTCTCCTCCTCTAAGCCCCTGGAAACATTAATTTACTTTTTGTCTTCATACATTTCTCTGTTCTGGACTTCTGGTATAAATGCATCATACAGTATGTGCTCCTTTAGGTGCGTTTTCTTTTACTGAGCATACTGTTTTCAAGGTTCATTCATGTGTGGCATTTATCAGTGTTCCATTTCTTGTTATGCCTGCAGCCATACCAACCTGGCATCAGATCCTGTAAGCTAAGCAAGGTTGGGCCTGGTTAGTACTTGAATGAGAGACTGCCTGGGAGCACCAGGTGCTGTAAGCTTGGGAGAAGGACCAGGCAGTCCACTCCCCAAAAACAATAAGCTATTGAAAACTCTGACTAGCAGAGAAACACTGAGATAGTGTTGGGCATGGCATAGTGTCCAGGAGTATTTCATCTGTTGTACCCAGGGTGCTATGAGTCAGACCCGACTAGTTGGGACCTAGCAACAACAACAATTCCTTTTTATGAACGAATAATATATCATCATATGGATATGTTATGTCTTGTTCATCTATTCATCAGTTGATGGGCACTAGGTGTATTTTTACTTTTAGGCTACTATGAAAAATGTTTCTATGAATATTGCTGTATGAGTTTTTGCATGATGATATATTTTCAGTTTACTTGGGACTATATGTACGAGTGGAACTGCTGGATCTATATGTTTGACTTTTTGATGAAATGCCAAATTAATTGATATTAAGTCATTGCCCTATTTTGCATTGCTGCCAGCAGTACATAAAATTCCAGTTTTCAAATCCTTTCCAAAACTTGTCAATATTTGGTGTTTTTATTTTATTGCCATCTCAATAACCTGAGCTGATATTTCATTTTTTTTAATTTGCATTTTTCTAGTGACTATTGATCTTGAGTATCTTTCCATGTGCTTGCCAATTATTTGCATTTATTCTTAGGGAGATGAGGACATGGCAGCGGCTGGCAGAAAACAGGAGCATCTGATTTTTTATGCATATTCTCTTCCACTCTTTTGTTTTAGGATTTGGAAATAAAGCGTGATAATTAAGTTTAGGGAAGATTGTTATTTATTTGTTTCTATTTATTTATTTATTTATTTAGTGGTAATGGGGGTTGAACCCAGGTCATGGCGCTTGCATGCTTTGCAAGTGACGTACCATTAAGCTGCACCTTCAGCCCACTTTTTTGTTTTGAGACAGGGTCTCACTAAATTAGGCAGACTGCCTCTGTTCTCCAACTTGTGATCCTTTTGCCAATGCCTCCCAAGTTGCTGGGATTACAGAGGTGCGCCATCATGCCTGGCTATCAAGATTGTTTTGACCATTCTGGGAACTCATTAATTTTTATGGGTGCATAGTTTTCCATTTATGGATAACCCATAATTTCTTTACTTATTCTTGTGTTTATGGAAATTTGAGTCATTTTCAGTTTGGACTAGTTCAAATAAAGGTCCTCTGAATGTTTTACTGTAGTTTTTAGAATACAAATTTATTTTTATGTCTCTTGGGTAAACCAAAAAGTTGAATTACTGTTTTGTTTGGAAGACAGCAGATCAACTAAAGGTTATATATATCAATCCTCAGATCACTAAGTGATGAGTAATAAGCGTGGAAATATAACCAAGTCATTGAGAGAATAGAAGGAATTAAACAAAGAAAGATGAAGAAAGATGTTAAGCAAATGAATGGCTTTTGGTATATTAAAAAACATTCTGCCTTGAGGAAATAATACAAGTGCTTGTCTGAGAGTTAGAAAAGGGTATATTATAGGAAAATGTTTTAAGTCTCATTTAAAATTTTATTACAAAGTCCATGTCTTGACATCTAAGTGTAATATGGTTTAAAAACATACATGCCAAATTTCAAAATCATTCATTGTTCCTTAACTTGCTCATAGATCATAATTTAAGCATCTTAAGCCTCAGGATGATGGGCAAACACAAGGATGCTTTCTGCCATTGGAATTAACCAATTCTTCAGATGTAATGAGTTGTATTGCATTTCCACATCCCACAAATCAAAATAAAATGATGATAGATAAACACTAATTCGATTATGGTACTGTTCTGTTGGTGAGGACATGGCGGGGGCTGGCAGAAAACAGGAGCATCTGATTTTTTATGCATGTTCTCTTCCACTCTTTTGTTTTAGAATTTGGAAATAGAGCATGATAATTAAGTTTAGGGAAGCTGGCTAAGATGGGCAGACAATTCACAGGTGTAGGAAACATCTGAGTCAACCCCTTCCAGGGGTAAGGGTGCCAAGAGGAACACCTGGCTGTGCATAGAAGTTGCTTTGTCTGCCAAAATCAGTAGTATGAAATGAGGAACAGAATGAATAGCAATCTAAATATGGAGTGCTACTGAACACTGAGTGAAAAGAGGACTCCAAGGATAAGAAATCCAAGATTAGGAGCTATACTTTGGAGCACATGCTATTTAAATGCGGCAAGAAAACAACTTTCTCAATTGTTGTTAAAGAGCTTTTAGCATTGGTAGACCTAGATAACCACTGATAGCTTATTAAAATAACATTCCAAACTCTTATGATGATATAATATTTTATGCCTTTTGAATAAAATTAGGTGGGAAGAAATGTTAAAAATCATTTAGACTAAGTGGGTTATTTGATATTTTAATATCTCTTTAGCCTGGAACTAAACAATGTATCTATTTGCAAAGGTGAATATACAACACTCACTTTTAGAGATATTGTGGTGGTGATAGGCCACTGGAGCATAGCAATTTTCTAATTAATTAAAACAATTTCAAGGGCAAGGGAAAGAGGCATACAGCAGCAAGCTTGCCCAGGTCACTATACAGAGATATTTCATTTATAGGTATAGTGCCTTTACAAAGATTTTTTAAATGTCCTGTCTTCTAACAATTCTATATGACCTGAAAAGGGCCACATTTCTGGAGGTTCAATTGCATAGACATACTTGGACCACTTCCTAATGTTAATTGTATTCTTTGTAGAATTACACTGATTCTAGTACATTATAATAGATTATATCACTGACTAAAATAACCCATTGTTAGTGGAATACACCTTCTACTTTTTTGGCCTTGACTATGTTGATTTACACTTACCAACAGAATTTGGAAAGAAATGATAGGGCATCAGTTCTAGGACATGTCCTTAAAAAGCAGATTGTCAATTATCTTCCTCAGGTTCCTGTAACATATCACATGTTCAAAAATCTGCCAAATAATGGATGTGCAACTAAATGATTGTTTTTGAAACCACTTAGATTTTGGGATTACTTTTTACTGTAGCAGAGGTTAAGAAAGCAATCATGGATAATGTTAAAAACTTCTCTGAGCTGGTTGCCATGGCACACACCTGTAGTCCCAGCAACATGGAAAGCTGAGGCAGGAGAATTGCAAGTTTGAGGCCAGAGGCAGCCTGCACAACTTAGCAAGACCGTGATTCAAAATAAGCAATAAGAAGAGAGCAGAGGGTGCAGCTCAGCGGCAGACTAGTTGCCTAGCATGTGCAAGGCCCTGGATTCAACCCCTGAGTACTCCAAAGCAAACGAACAAAACCCAATACAACCACAACACCATTCCCTTCCAAACAATCCCCAAGAAAATCTTTTGTGAACTAGCTTTTGTGGCTTCAAATGGAGTGTGCATTTGAGTGCTTGAAGCAAACTAAAAATCTAAAGTGTATTTATAATATTAAAAATCATATAAGACAAAAACACTTTAAAAATAGGATAAATGTTTATCTTATAGTCTTGTAGAATAGACTTTTCAATGGCAATTGAGAGGAATGTTGGAAATTAAAATTGAAAAAATAATAAAAATTTAAGAGGGTGATACACTTATTATATTGAGCTTTCTAATAAAATGTCTGTGGTATTACATGACAGAAGCCTAATTCAAAGTACTTTCCTGGCTACACTGTTTATCATTTGGACTCCTCTTTACTCCCAACAGTATTCATATTTCTGCTACATTTTATTCTCCTCAGCATACATCGCTTACATATTTTAAATGATTACTTATATATCTTGCTCTTTGTCTATCTCTCCATGCAAATATGAGGTACATGAAATCAGAGATAGGTCTGTTTTATTTATGTTTTATTTTCATTACCTGAAAGAAAAGCCTGGCACATTGTTGACATGGCAAATTAATAAATTACTGGAAAGAAAAATAAATAAGTAACTTGACCAAACAGGAGTTTATCAAATACTAGAAAGAGTAGTGATTGCTGTTAACCTAATTAAAGAAATAATTAGAGATATGATTACAAAGAAATCAATTCCTCAGTGTCAGGAATCAAACAATTATTAATGGCTCTACCATACCTTCTCTTTGTCCATTTTCTTCATTTCACTTCCCTGCTCAATTGTCAGTGTGTGTGTGTGTGTGTGTGTGTGTGTGTGTGTGTGTGTGTGTGTGTATGAGTATGTGAGTTTTATTTGTCCTACTACAGAAGTCTCCCCTCACCTAATAGGAAAGATGCATTTGACAGCTTTCTTGTTGTTAGGTGCCATCAAGTTGGGTCCATCTCATAGCAACCCTATGTACAACAGAATGAAACACACCCCAACACTATACCATGGGCGGCACTTTGTCAGTGCTTCTCTGCTATTTATAGGGTTTTCAAAGGCTGATGGTTTTCTGGATGGCTTTGAGAGTGGATTGACACATCCTTCTCCCATTTCTGTGGTTCTGGGGATTGGATCTAGAACCTCAGAGAGCACAGAGCAGCACTCTACCAAGTAAACTAAATTCCAGCCCCATTGACAGATCTAGAAGTAGATAACCCTATGTGTCTATTAGCTTGTCATGCTATAGATGCTTGTGTGTTGCTATGATGCTGAAAACTATGCCACTAGTATTTCAGATAGCAGCAGGGCCACCCATGGTAGGCAGATTTAAGCTGAGCTTCCAGACTAAGACAGACTAGGGAGAAGGACTCAGTACCCCATTCTTAAACAATTGCTGTTGTTAGGTGTTGTCGAGTCATGTCCAACTCATTGCAACCTTTATAGGGTTTTCAGTGGCTGATTGTTTCAGGACTGCCTTGGAAGTGGACTGCCACATCCTTCTCCCATTTTTGCCATGCTGGGAATCGAACTTGGGACCTCAGAGACTGCAGAGCGGCGCTCCACCAACAGAGCTAAATCTCATCCCCCCTGAAACAACTAGCCATTAAAAACTCAATGAATAGCAGGGTAGCACTGTCAGATATAGGACTAGAAAATGAGTCCCCCAGGTGGAAGCCATTTAAGAAATGACTGGAAAAGAGTTCCCTTCTCAAAACAGAATCAACCCTAATGATGAGGATGGAGGAAGGCCCTTGGGACTTTTCTTTTGCTGATGTGCCACAACTTAAAATGAGAAGCAGTACAATGGCTGCAGCAATGGGCTCAACCATAAAAAAAGATTATGTGCATGGCACAGTGCTGGGGAGTGTTTCTTTCTACTGTACATAAGGTTGCTATGAGTCAGACCCTACTCCGTGGCACCTAACAATAACAGAAGTAGATAGTATCTAACCAACTTCAGGGGAAAAAGAAACTGCTTCTCTGTCTTGACTGCCTCACGTAAATCTTCGAAAAGGACTACATATGCACCATTTGTATGCAGGCATACCACTATGGCTTCCAATCCTGTCAGATCTTGGAAGCTAAGCAGGGTCAGTACCTGGTTAGTACTTGGATGGGAGATTGCCTGGCAACACCAGATGCTGTAGGCTTGGGAGAAGGACAGGGCAACCCATTCACCCCCCCCCCAAAAAAAAGACAAAACAAACAAACAAAAATCTTCCATTGACAACCCTATGAATAGCAGAGAACCACTGACAATAGTGTTTCGCTTGTTGTACATAGGGTCACTATGAGTCGGACACCAACTGGACAGCACCTAACAACAACAACATGAACCATTTGCTCACTTACTGTAGAATTACTAATGTGAGTGGACAGGTAGTATGATTAGGAGGCCTTTAACACAGTCCCATCCATGAGACTGAATGGAGAGGTAGATAGGCATGTTTAGTAGTATGGAGACTGAAACTGCACCCAAATAAATAAGGGAAAGGTGGTTCCTCAAGTGCAAGGAAGCTGGGCAGAAATTATGCTACATGTATACTTCTCACTCAAATAGATGGATAGATTGAGCAGCATGCTGCATCCTATGTCATGGTTAACTACCATTAGTCAATAAATATTTTATTTCTTGCTAAACTTGCATATGACCTTAGAGTCTATCTCATTAAGCTTTACATGGTCTGAAAATTTCTGCATAGACTTGAATATATCACTACAAGTTGATTAATTTTGGAGGAACCACTTGAAGCGCAGTTATCTCATTATGCTACATTAACCTATAGTTCTAATCCCAATAACATTTGTGGGGAAGGAACACTTATTGAGATTCACTTATATGCTGGTCACTGTATGAGCCATTTTAAACATACATTCTTATTTAATCTTTAACATATCCCTATACATTCAATATACCTACAATAGTTCATAGATGGGAAAACTGAAGTTCAGAAAGCTAAAGAAATTTTTCCAGGGTTTTGTTTCAGACCTTTTTTTATCATAAAGTCAATACTCAGGATGGACTTAAGCTCAAGACAACATATCTACTAATCCAGCTCTGACTTTGAAGTCTGGTTTTATAATTTGGGTATCTGCTAAATTCCTGAAACAAAGCTGGTATTTTTTTTTTAACTTGGTAGAGCAAACACTTGAGCCATCTTTACCTAGATGTTTCAAAGCCTGTTCTTGTTTCTAGAATTTCTCTTTTTTATGCATTTACTGAGAGGTGGGCTATATATATACTTACCTCATAGCAGGCATAGATCTCATAATAATGTTAATCTTGCCAGGACACCAAGTTATCTGTTATTGGACATTCCTTGTTTCAGTAAATCTAGATTACTGTTGATAGTCCACCATAGCATTCTGTGGCATTGCAGAATCCCTGTTGCCGTTGTTAGATGCCTTCAAGTTTTATCTGACTCATAGCGACCCTTTAAGGGTTTTCAATGGCTTACTGTTTTGGGATTACCTCAGGAGTGGATTGCCATGCCCTTCTCCTATTTTTGCAGTGCTGGGAATTAAACTTGGGACCTCAGAGACTGCAGAGCAGTGCTCTACCAACTGAACTAAATCTCAGCCCCTCCAGAATCCCTAGGGACCTGATTATACCAATGTGTGTCAAAGTTACAGAGATTTCTTGTTTATACTCTATGGAATAAACTATGAGATGAGCAAGAGAATTGGGGGGCAAAAATCCTCATCACCTTCCCTTCACTATTTGAGACTGAATATTATTATCTTTAAGTGTTTGGATTTCTGCTTATAAAAATTTCCTCAATTTCTTTATCCTCCTCATATTTTTAAAATGCTGTCTTTAATGCAAGTGATTTGTATGTTCTACATAAATCTAAAATAAAATTTGCCTGTGGGAAAATATCTTGAATTGTAACATGATGCTTTCAAGTGATTTCCTTTAAGTTTGCTTTTATCCTTTCTTGATTTCCCTGGATCCTGATAAGAACCATATTGTTTTGGCTGAGCTTAAATACAAAACTGGACTGGTATTGGTATGACTATTCTTGTTATTGTTGTTAGATGCTGTCAGATTGGGCCTGACTCATACTGACTCTGTATAACGGAACAAAACATTCCCTAACACTATGCCATGCCCAGCACTATCTTAGTGAATGTCTGCTATTCATAGGATTTTCAATGGTTGATTGTTTAGGAATTCTTTTGGGAATGGGCTGCCAAGTCCTTCTCCCATTTTTTAGGGTGGTAGAGATTGAACCCAGGTTCTCAGAGCACACAGAGCAGCACTCTACCAACTGAGTTAAACACTTTTACTAAAGTAAATGGTTTCTATTCAAAATAGTCACTAGATTTTACTCACCTTATCCTATATTAGTGGTGGCTTTCTATTTCACTGGCTTCAAAGGAATTGAAACACTTTAAGATTTATTGGAGAAACATGGATAATGATTGATCACATTACATTTGCTCAGTAGGCATTGTTCCACTTCCCTACACAGGCATGTCATCACTGATTTGTGTGCAATTTACCCTCTCTTTTAGTGTGTTGATATGGATATGGTCATGGGTTCTAGCTCCTCTGATCTTTCCTATCTTCCTGAAGTTAATCCATAGGTGTTCCTTGAGTCATGATTATGAGATCAACTTGAGACTGTTTTTCCCAATGTAGATAAGACAGTTATCTCAGAATTTCCATCCAGCTTTTAATTAACAACAGACAAATCATTTAATAGTTGATTTAAGAAACAACAGAAATGGCAAAGAACCAATAAAATTACAGCAGAGATATTATGCACTAGATTTTGATAATGAAAAACAGTTTATATTCCTAGTATAAAATCCTGTGTGTTCCAAACTCAACCTATATATCCAAATTTAGGTCCCTTCCATTATTTCCACATATTCTAAACATTGAACAAATGGAATTTGTTGCTCTCAAATTTATCTATCTATCTATCTATCTATCTATTTATTTATTTACTATCATAACTTTCTAAAGGCAAGTCTCTAAGTTGGGTCCTGGCCACGCCCTTTCTATAGGACTGTGCCTCCCATGAGTCAGTTTCACAAGCAAGTGCATAGTTTCTCTGCTGCCATCTCTGTTCTTTGTTTCTTTGCTGGCTTTGGACTTCAGAGTTTGATTTTTAGAATTGTAATCTTAGCTCTACTAATTTATCAAAGCATACTGGTTATGTAATTTGCCTGAGTCTCCATTATATTATTTAGAAAATAGCTATAATAATAGAAATGCCCTATGGATTTGTTATAAAGAATGAGTAAGCTAATACGTGTGATATGTTTATCATGTATCAAGCATTTATGAATGCTGGGAGGTTCATTAGTGAGTCAGATATATGTATGAATAAGAATGAGGTTGCCTAAGTGCAGTTGAGTATAAGTCAGAAAGAAGGCTAATTGGAGGTGTACACAGTGAAACCTACTTTATTCAAACTATTATATGTATTCAACTTTGGTGGTATTTTATGACTACAACCAGTAAAATCAACTTCTGAATCTTCATATAACTCATTTATTGTTTTTCTTTCTTTTCTTTTTTCTTTTTCTTTCTCTTTCTTTTTTCTTCCCTCTGCCCTTCCTTCCTCTCTTCCTCCATCCCTCCCTCCCTCCCTTCCTCGTTCTTTCCTTCTTTCTTTCTTTCTTTCTTTCTTTCTTTCTTTCTTCCTCTCTTTCTTCTTTCTCTCTCTCTTTCTTCTTTCTTTCTTTCTTTCTTTCTTTCTCTCTTTCTTTCTTTCTTTCTTTCCTTCTTTCTTTCTCTCTTTTTGTACTAGACCACTGAACCTAGAGCCTCATGAATGCTTTTGTAGATGTTTTATCACTGGGCTGCAACCCCAGCCCATTTTTTTACTTTTATTTTGAGACAGAGTCTCATGAAATTGTGCAGGCTGTCTTAGGCCTCGAACTTGTAATCCTCCTGCCTCTACTTGCTGAGATTTTGAAGCTTGAGCCACCATGCCTTGTTTATAACTCATTTTCTGAAAGTTCTTGTGCTGTTTTCTTGGTTCATTCAGCATCTGATAAGCTACCTATTTTTAGCATCTCCTCTCTGCTGAGCACTGTCTACTGGACACCCAAAATGTACCAACTCTATTCCTTGTAACAACTTTACAAAAGAGATTTTATTTCCACACTATATTCAGAAAAGGGAACTGAGGCTGGGCATGGAGGTGCATGCCTATAATCCCAATGATTTGGTAAGCAGAGGCAGGAGAATTGGGAGTTCAAGACCAGAGTCAGCCTGTGCAACTTAGTGAGTCTCAAAATTTAAAAAAAAAGAAAAGTAAAATAAAAAGAGTTAGGGGTGCAGTGCAGTGATGGAGAACTTGGAAAGTATGTGTGAGGTTCTGGATTCAGATCCTAGTACTGGATAAAAGGAACTAAGTTTCTGAGTTGCTAAGGTCAATATCATCAGTTAGAAGATTATTTCAGATTGATTTATTTCATCTTAAAACTTTACATTCATCACACTACACAATGTTAAACTAGAGCTCTTCTAAGTAGTTAGTCCTCTCTAGGTAGTCGCTCATTAATAAAACTGATGCACGTACGATCTACATGATAAAATAATTTTGAAGCAGAGTAACTTTATTTTAAAATTGAACATATTAATTCTCTCATCACATTCTCTTTAGCAATAATTAGTGTCATTAGGATTGTTATAAGTCTTTTGGAACACAGGAATTTAGCTCATGTGTTTGAGGCCATATTGTGGTCATGCAACAAGGAAGTGATATAACTGAGCTCTAAATAATTAAATCCTTTGCCTTAATAACTTCCTAACTAAATAAAAAGAAAACCAATTTAAAACAAAATAACCCCTACCAAAAAAAAAAGACATCATAACATGAACAAAGGGACATGTTATACTAAATATAAGCAATAGACTAAATTACTCTAGTATTCTGGGAAACAAATTGTAGTGCATGGTGTGACACCCTCCCCATTTAGTAGATAGAAACTGATATAGTGCATGACTGCTTAAATTAAAGGTTTTTAGTTAAGTTAAACGTATGTATATTTGGAAGCACATATGTTATACATATTTTAAGTTTAATATATATCTGATACATGTGCAGGTATGTATATACATCCACACAAATTCACACTTTGTCTTATACTTCTCTCAGTATTTAATGATAAAATAATAGCATCCTTAAATTGTCATCCAATTAGTTGTTGAGAGAAATAATCCATGATCGGATAACAACAATCATAATTACACAAACAGGTCTGAATAACCAGTACATTGCAATTAGAAATTGACAAAGTCAAAAGGAAGTCTAATAATTGTAATTAGAAGGAAGAAATGGTATCAGTAGATTCTGAACTACAAAATTCAAGCTAGTCAAATTATTGGCAGTATGTTACACCTGTCAGCAAATTACAGCGCTTGTTGCAAGAAATTTGGAAAGCTGCTTACAGCGTATTCATTACTCATTTGGACCTTTTTGCCAGTTACAGATAATCTACCATAATTGAAAAAGAATTAATAACTCATCCTAGCCAGGTGTTGGATTATTTGAGAGGTTCTTATGAGGAGGAACTATGAATCCATGACACAGTCTTGTTTAACAAGTTGTTAGTGTCTGTCCATTAGATATTTCTTTCTTTCTTTTCCCTTTTAGTGTGGTTTAACACAGAATATGAACTAGGTATCACATTCTTCCATATCTCAACAGCCAAAAATTTTGAAAAAGAAGCCAAATAATAAACAATTATGATTAGTATCCTTAGTTACTTTAGCTTTACAATGTTATTTTACCTTTAGAAAAGTTGTTAAAAGTGAATCTAACCAGTATGCATTTTAGGATAATAGTTAAAAACCCTTAGTTTTGCATACAACAGATATATAATCTCATTTGATCTTTACATCCCTGTAAAATGATTCTTAAGCTTTATTAAGATAAAGAAGCTAAAGCTTAGAATAATCTAGTGCATTGCCTAATTAAAAAGTTAAAACAATATTTAATATGGAGTCTAGGTGAAATAGCATGGACAGCTAATATTCCATACACCTAAGTAATTGTTTAATTCAACTAACATGCAACGGATCTCTCAAGTGTGTGAGGCACAAGGATAACAAAGCACACAATGGTTTAAAGATGCACCTGCCTTTCAAAGAACACAGACTATCATATGAAAGATATATCCACATATAAGTACAGTCTTTAATGCTAAATATAAGATACAGAAAAAAAGAACAGTGAGATTTCAGAAGTGAGAGATGTAATACTGTTAGGCATGTTGTAGTTAGGTGCCTTTGAGTCGGTCTGACTCACAGCGAACCTCAGAGGGCTTTCAATGGCTGATTGTTTTGGGATTGTTTTGGGAGTGGTCTCCCACATCCTTCTCAATTTTTGCTGTGCTGGGAATTGAATCCAGAGCCTCAGAGAGAACAGAGTGGCACTCTTATCAACTGAGCTAAACCCAGCCCCCTGCTAGACATAGGTTTAGGTAAAAATTATAATAAAAAGAAAAGAAAATCCAGAGATAATGTGTACTGAAGTATTTGTGTTTAAATTTTTTGCTTTTGTTTTTCAGTCATGTAAATCTTTTTCATTGGTGAAGTTTGTCTGCCATTTTGTTGCTTTAAACAGAACATTTGGTTTTCTTCCTAAGATATTGCCACCTGATTACAATTCTCATTACCAATTTTATTAATTACATTTCTTAAAGGACTTCTGCCTATGCCTGTCTTTCCATTTGCAAGTGATGAGTGTAGGATTTTTAGTACTTAATGAGATGTGACAAATCCTGTTACTTTTTAAAAATTATTCTTTTTGAACTATAACCACTGTAGAAGAATTTATTATATGGGTAAACAAAGTATATCAGGAATGGTACCCTGTGGATTGAAATGTACCTATATTTTCAGAATTCCTTTATATAGATTTTTTTCCCCATTTTTTGAGACATGTCCTTACTCTGTAGCAAAGGCTGGACTGGTACTCACTATGTAGGCTAGACTGGCCTCGAACTCAATATCCATTTGCCTCTGCCTCCTTAGTCCTAGGATTAAAGGTATGCAACACAATACCCAGTTATTAAATGGAATTCTTGATTTGTATGATTTGATGAGGCTTCATTTGGGTGATTGGAGGAATAAGGCTATATCAAAATTGGCATTCAATTCTCTTCTCATACTAGGAACTAGACTTCATATTGTGCTACTTTCTGAAGTGTCTCAATTGTAACCAATCTCATTCAGAGTCTGTAAACTCTTATTGAAAGTTTACATTTCAACATTTAATATTCCATGGACACTGTGAAGCTCACACACACACACACACACACACACACATATACACACATATATATAATCATATATATATACATTTTTATATAACAAATTTATAATAGCTTTGTTCCTGTTACTTTCAATCCACTTTTGTTCTATAGAACCTCCTTATGATTACTAATTTTTTTACTTCCATTAAATTCTGTTGAACTCAACAAATATATAATTGTTACATGAACTAGTTTTCCTGGGGAAATGTATAAAAGATGTCAACTTACTTCAAATTCAAAGAAGGCATGGACTGACCACAAAAAGTATTCACCAATTTGATCTTGATGAACCATTGAATTTATTGGAGTTATTTATAGGGGTATGGAAGACTCACAGATAGCTATACCACTGGGAAGAATCCCTCTGAAGGAATCATCTGAGTTTTGCCTATAGAGTTCCCTCCTCTGCCAATTGCTTGCCTCTTATATAGTGGTGGGAAGAATCTCAGGGGGGTGGTGTCATGTGAAGGCCTCATCTTTTGATCTTCCTCCTCTCTCTACAAGTGAAAGGTAACAGACCCTATACTATTATAGGCCCAACTCTGAGTTGTGTAATTGGGTTCATTGCCATGACTGTGGTCCAAGGTCTTCTGGAAATCATCACAGCTGTTTATTTAAGATGATGATAGTCACATCCAACTTGGAGGAAACTGTCAAAACACAATAATTCCAATACAACAGGTGAAACTATTGCTAGTGCATTTCTACTATTCATAGGGTTTTCAATGTTTGTTTTTGGGGAGTGGGTTGCTGGGTCCTTCTCACAAGCCTACAGTACCTGGTGTTTCCAGGAGGTTTCCCATCTAAGTACTAACCAGGTCAGATCCTGCTTATCTTCTGAGTTCTGATGGGATTGGATGCCACACTGGTATGGCTGCAAGCGCCATGTATATAGTCGCCAGTTTTTTGTTGGGGAAAAATGTATTAGTAATGAATAGGTCTTTAGTGTGACAAAATCCTATCATGTAACCTCCAGCATTTTTTCTGTAACCAAGGCCATATTTTCCAACTACTGAGCTTTCTTTGTTTCCCACTTTTGCATTGAAGTCACCAGTAATTATCACTGCATCCAGATTGCATGTTTGATCAATTTCAGTACTACAGAACCTAGTAAAAATCTCTTTGTTCATTTGTGGCCTTAGTGGTAGATTTGTAAATCTGAATAATGGTCATCCCAACTGGTATTTGGTGAATGGATATTATTCTATCACTGACAGCCTTGTATTTCAAGACAGATCTTGAGATGTCTTTTTTGATGACTAATGTAACACCATTTCTCTTTAAGTTGTCATTCCCACTATAGTAGATCATATGATTATCTGATTCTAAATGGTCCAAACCAGTCCATTTTTATTGACTAATGTCTAGAATGTTGATGTTTATGTGCTCCATATCACTTGTAATGATTTCTAATTTTCCTAGGCTCATACTATGTACATTCCATATTGTAAGTATTATTGGATGTTTACAGTTGCTCCTTCTCTTTTTGAGGTTTGGCATATCAGCTGTTTGAGGTCCCCTGGGCTTTACTCTATTTACATTATTAAGGTTGATTCTATTATGAGGAGGCAACTCTTCCATAGTGGTCTTTTGAGAGCCTTCCAACCTGGAGGGCTCATTTTCTAGCACTATATCTGATAGATACCAGTAGGGTCACTCATGGTAGACAGGTTTCAGTTGAGCTTCCAGACTAAGACAGAGTGAGAAGAAGGACATGACAGTCTACTCCTGAAATACTAGCCATTGAAAACCCTATGAACAGAAAAGGTTATATAACATAAAAGTAGGTCAACTGGTATAGGCAGAAGTAACTTGCTCCCATTTCATCAGGTTACTGTGAAAACAGAAATCACTTCCTCTTAGGTGCCTCAAACTCTTGTGTCAATTCAGTCTGTCTGCCAATAAACTTCCTTTGCTACTTTCTACAACCTCTTGTTCTGTGCTCCTTGCTGTCTTTCCATAAATGTGTTAGGGAAAATCATTTTGTCCATCACCACCAGGACTGAGGGCAGGGGACTGGAGTGACCTTCACCTGTTCCATCTTTGAAAATATGAGATATTAAAAAGACAAGGTGATATCTGAATTTAAGACTTGAAAAGTTCATGCAACAGGAACCAGAGTTTGGTGGGATTCTCTAATAGATGATCAGATGGGAGGCTATATGAGTTGTTGTAGGATTCCATTGAATTATTGTGAACTACAATTCAAAGATTCACATGATATAAAATCCATTAGTTACTGGCTGTATGTTTCTCACTCATTTGCCATTTTGAAATCTAGCCTAGGAATTAATCTAAGCTTGATTACCCTTAAAAATTACCACTTCCTTCCATCTTTTGTCAATGAGAGAAATGACATGGACATGAAGGAATACACATACAGATTGGACTTCACATTCTGTCTGCTTAACATAAGAGAACAGTAATTATTGTTAGGGAGAAAATTTCTAGATTAGCTATAGAATCTTCTTCCAGAATCAAATATTTTATAATTCACGCCACTCTATCGTTGTTGTTGTTAGGTGCTGTCAAGTCGGTATCCAACTCATAGCAACCCTCATAGGGTTATCAATGGCTGGCTGTTTCAGGATTGTCCTGGGAGTGGATTTCCAGGTACTTCTCCCACACTCTATCATAGCCACTTGCTATTTGTGGCTATGAGAACTTGAAATGTGACCAGTGTGAATAAAATGAATTTTAAATATTTCATTTCAATGTACTTAAATTAAAATAAACATATGCGTTTAATGATCACTTTTTTGGACAGTGCTATCCTAGATACGGGCTGGGATTTAGCTCAGTTGGTAGAGCACTGTGCTGCAGTCTCTGAGGTCCTGAGTTCGATTCCCAGCACCACAAAAATGGGAGAAGGGCCTGGCAATCCACTCCCAAAGCAATCCCGAACTAGTCAGCCATTGAAAACCCTATGAGGGTCGCTATGAGTCGGACTCGACTCGACGGCACCTAACAACAATAACAACATCCTAGATACAGCAAACTGTACACATAGAGGAAAAGAGGCATGTGTATCTGGACATCAGACAGAATGTATAAAGACCAAAATACGTCTGAAAATGAAGCTGGAAAAGAGGGTGAGTTGGAAATGCTGGAAAAGAATTTCCAGTGATAAGCCAAATTATAAGCTTGAGCAGAGGCAATGAGGATTGACAGTGACATGATGAAGTTATATTTTAGGAAAACCTTCTTGGCATATGAAAGAAAGAAATAATATTGGGAAGAGGGAGTGGATACGGGATAAATAGTACAAAGAAACAAATGAAATATCATTACATCAAAAATTAGAATAACAATAGGAATTAATTATTCCCATAAATAATTAAATAATAATAAATAATAAATAATTGAAAACAAATAATTGAAGAACTATTATGAAGGTAGAAATGATAGTACTTATTACTGTTTTGAGTGTGTGTGTGCATGCCCTTGTGTATATTAGTGGGGGTAGAGAGAATACTCATCAGATGATGTATTATTAGCTCAGATAATAAATGTATGATAATATTATTTAGGCCAGAGGGAAACCCATTTTGAGCAAATGTGTCAGTTTTCTATTGATGCATAATAATTAGCAGACAACTCAGTCACCAGTCATTTAAAACTGATAGGAAGTTTTCAAGTTGACTGGGCTTTGGCTGAGCATTTCATAGAATCAATGACTGACATTATTTAGGAATATTTATTTAGTGCTTAGAAATATTTTGACTAGTTTAAGATATTCTCAGATTAGCTGACTAGGTCTGTTCTGCATATCTCACCCTCTAGTAGGCATGCCTGAACATAATCTACTGGCAAAGCAAGGGGAGAAAAAACATTGAACATGAAGTAGTTCTAACCATCTGTTTGTGGCAAGTTTGATAGTGGCTTATTGGCAAAAGGAATTCATGTGGCCACATGGAAGAGGGCATGACAAAAGGCATAAATAGTGGAAGATGTGAAAGTTCAAGGCCTCAAACTCAATCACTTTTCCATAGCCTTTCCTCTGGCCACAATTATCCATATCTCTTCCAAGTGAAAAATTGTTTTTACCCCTTCCCAATCCTACCAAAGACTAGTGCAATCATTGGTTATTGCATTGGACTCAGAGTATAGAACACATGATTTACAAGAGATGTGGATATGACTTCTTTCATCCGGGTCTCTATAAACTGAAAAGACAAGCTACCTCCAACTCTCCATATACTCAACATGATAGAATGATGGGATAACTACTAAAGATCATGTTATTTAACAAACAGGCCTACTATGGTGATCCATACTTGTACTCACAAGTGACTCAGGAAGTAGAGGTGGGAGGATAGCTAATTCTAGGCCAGAGGCAGCCTGTGTAAGTTAGCAAGACCCTAACTCAAAATAAAAAAAAAAAAAGTGAGTTGGGGATGCAGCCCAGTGGTGGAGCATTTAAAAATATATGCAAAGCCCTGGGTTCAAATCCCAAGGATCATAAAAATAAAAGAAGATTAAAAATAAATAAAAATTAAAAAGAAGGATGATACACACCTAATCTTTCATAAAGATTAAGTGAATGAACACAAGCCCCCAAAGAGAAATACCACATGTTCTCACTCATATGTGGGAGCTGAACCAAATTTAAAAGAAGGAAAAAATCCTACACAGAAACTGGAATATAATAAAAAGCTAATGTAAACTTAGCAGAGAAGTGACAATTTAGGGATCAGAAAGAAGGAGAGATGGATCTAGCAAATGGAAGAGATGAGGGAAGAAGACAGGAGGGGAAGGAGGAACAAGGAAGAGTGAGGAATGAGAGAGTGGGTGACCTCAAAGTAAACAGCCCAACTTTAATAGTTCTGGAAATAACTATAATAATACCAAGAATACCAAAGTATGGTAATAATGCAAATGGGCTAGATTCTTCATGTAATACTTCTGACAATATAAAAAGATAGATCAATACAGAAAAAAAGTCTGGACTTAAATCATAATTGAGATGCAAGAGTATATAGAAAAATAATCCCACAGAAAGACATGCAAGTAGAAGAGAGGCATTTGGTGGGAGGATGGGAGGTGGGGAGGAGGCACAAAAGAGGGTAAGGGGGAACATATCTGTGCAATGTACAAAGAAATGCATGTATGAAAATGCCACAATGAAATGCATGTCAGAATGAAGCACATTAACTTGTACATTAAAAATTTCCAATAAAAAGAAAAGATTATGACATTCTGTGGAAGCAATGTTACAAATTCTCAGTAATTCCAATTATGAGGGTTTATGTGGTAAATGAAACCTAGTTTTTGCTCTTTGGGAATGTCTTCCTAGACCATTGTTCTCCAGTGTTCCTTTAGGAATAGATTACCCATTTAATTTTGTTCATAGCTCCCATGCCTCTTCATGCTACAATGTCTTTTCCTGGTTTATTACCTTCACTTTATTTTCACTCAATAGAAGCCATTGGAAAATACACCTTTTTGGCTTCTTTCTTAACCTGTCTTTTGCATGTATAAAGCTAAAGTTCTGAAAGCCTTAATAAATTTTGAAAAACATGGATTTCTTTTATGATAGGTTAATGGCACTTTCACCAATATTGCTATCTGAAAATTGTTTGGGTTTCCTATGGATATGATTCCATTCCATGCTTAAACTTCACTAAGAATTTATTTTCAAGACATA
This sequence comes from Pedetes capensis, assembly GCA_007922755.1. Taxonomy (NCBI): domain Eukaryota; kingdom Metazoa; phylum Chordata; class Mammalia; order Rodentia; family Pedetidae; genus Pedetes; species Pedetes capensis. The sequence goes on along the minus strand of VMDO01007199.1, from coordinate 5,572 downwards.
ACTTTCTGTCTAGATAAATTGAAGGATAATTGACTTTTGAAAGTCTTTTTGAATAATTAGGGAGGAATTATTGATTTGATCTTGCCATAAGGTGTTTTCTTGTGGGAACTATTTCCCTAGTAGAGAATTTGGAGATAAGAAGCAATTTTACAGTACAACTCAGAAATGACTGGCATTTACAGCTCATATGGAAAGTAGAAAGGCCAGATGACACTTTTTACTTTCTGCCTGAAAAATTCCAAGTTCTTATTATGTGCCTATCATATCTTTTGACATAATTGCATATAGCAACTATGCCAATTATTTTGCTACAATATAACATTTTAGCAGCTTCTTCAGTGCTTTTCTACTCTTCATTCAATGCTCATTCTCAAAGCTAATGCAACATATTACTTGTCATTATGGTAGTGAACTATGTCCATTGACAATTTCTGTGTAAGCTAGCCTTTACCACAGTAATTCTTCATGTACAACTCATATCCCTAGATTATATTAATTTGTCAATGATGTTGGTATGGTTTATCTGGCCATTTCTTCTGATCTCAGTTTGGGAAATACTTATATATTTTGTGATTTTTTTCCCTTGTTGGCTGGTGAATACTTTTCCTATGAGAAATATTTCAGTCCATTTTCTTCAGCCTCCAATAAGACATGACATATTCCTGTCTCTTAGAATGGAAGAAATGTCCACGTATGTTTTTTTCAGGTTTCTTCTTGCATCAAACTTGTTTTTGTCTTATTGGCTAAAGAAATTATTGTTACTAAATACTAAGTCCGTGTGAGAAAGCATCACAAAATGTATGGGTAAATGAAGGTACAGAAAATTGGGTATATCAGTTTAGGCAATCAACTACCAGGAGTGTGCCATTAGTTTTGGTTTGGATAACAGAGGACACAAGGAAGCAAAGACCATATAATTGGGGGTTTTCTACTTTGGGCTAAAAAGTCTTTATCTTTACCAAAGAGATGAGAAAATAATGATGGATTTTAAGGAGAGGAGCAATGTGATACATTTTTTATTTCCAAAAGATTTCTATAGCATTGTGTAGGAATCAGAAATTACTTAGAAGCAGGGGAACAAATTTGAATATTATTCTAATTCAGGTGACAAGTGGTAAGTATGTGATGAATTAATAATAGAAGGTGCAATGGAAGCACTACATGGTGTGATGAGAGAAAGCAGCAATTCTGATTTTAAATCAGTACTTTCTCTTGCCAACTCATGAAAAGTAAAGTGGAAATAGAAGTAGATATTCTACTAGCCCAAAGGTAAGCATGAAGTATTTTTCAAAATTGAAAATACCTCCAACTCCTTTCTTTACAAACTTATTATTTGTATTTCAGAAAGTTTGGAATCTCTTCCAAATTTACAGTTACAGCCTTATGTAACTTAATGTAAAAATTTGATGACACAATTCAATAAAGTTAACACAACACTTTACATAAATGGCACCTATTATATTTTGAAGCCTGCAGCTATACCACTGCTGCATCTGATCCTGCCAGATCTCCAAAGCTAAGTAGCATCAGGTCTGGTTAGTACTTGGATGGGAGACCGCCTGGGAACAAGAGGTACTGTAGGCTTGGGAAAAGGACGCAGCAACCCACTCCCAAAAAACAGCCATTGAAAACCTTATTAATATTAGAGAATCCCTGACAATAGTATTTTTCCTGTTGTACATAGGGTTGCTCTGAGTTGGACACCCCCTCCAGGGCACCTAACAACAACAGCATTACCTATTGATTGTAATTCCAGATGACTTCCTTTAAGCTTTAATTATTAATTTTTATTTTCTCCAAGTATGTCATTCTTGAAAATGTGAATTAGATTCAATTGTGTACGAGATCTGGTCCACATTGACCTTGATTATTATTATCTGTTGTTTCTGTTCTGTTTATATCAGATGTAAAATGAAAGGCATGTTCCTGTTTTTACAAGTGTTGTAGATGCTAGAGAAAATGGTCATCCATCTCACTGAGGTTGATCTGATGAGCCTAGGTTTGTTTTTTGTTTGTTTGTTTGTTTGTTTTTGTCCATGATAAGAGTCTTAAGTAATGCTTATCACATTGCAACAACTCAATATTGCAAAGAAAGAATATCATGAGATATTTGTTTATGAATAAGCTTGAAAAGGAGAGATACACAAATGTACATATACATGTTTCTTCTTGTTCATTAGGATTTTTACCTACTCTTTTACAATTATATTGGGAAATATGTATGGTTGGGGAAAAAAAGCTAAGCTTGTTTGGACATGATTTTGGTAGCAAATTAGTTGAAGGAAAAGGAAGCCTTTCTAAATATCAATATAAGGAGCAAGATACATTTTAAAATGAAGCCTAAGAAAAAGTTTTCAAGAAAGCAAACCTGGGCATTTTAAAAATGATGTAGATATAAACATAGATATAGATGTAGATATATAGATATAGATATAGATACATTTTATCATAGCCAGTTTAAGAATATCTCTCAGGTTGCCTATTATAAGATGCTTTATAGCTTATTTGTGGAATCTTTACTGCAGAATTAGTTCAGAATGCATTCCTATATCTACTACTGTCAGTTACAAATTTAGATATACCTATTCAAGAAACATTTTAAAGAAAATTCCCGTCCTAGAACACAACATTTTTTACTTTCATGTCTAATGATGACATTGCTTATGAAATATTAATTGGCCAAATTAAATCAACAGCATTAAAATTTAAATTCATTCAATATTTACCATAATTTTCACATTATTTACATATATGTTGTTTGCCTTTTTTCTTTCTTTCTTTTATATTTATTTATTTATTTATCTATTTATTTATTTATTTATTTTAGGAATGTTGGCTAAAGAAAATCTTATAACTAAATACAAAGTCATTGTGGGAAAGCATCACAAAATGTATACGTAAATGAAGGTATTGAAAATTGGATATATCAGTTCAGACAATCAACTACAGGGAGCATGCAATTAGTTTGGTTTGGGTAACCAACCAAGGAAGACAAGGAAGCAAAGACCATATAATTGGGAGTTTTCTACTTTGGGCTAAAAAAAGTCTATATCTTCACCAAAGAGATGAACCCAGGGTCTCATACATAGTTTAGAAGCATTCAACCACTGAACTGCACTGCCAGTCTCTTTTTAATTATTTTTCTTTATATCTTGAGACAGATTCTTGCTAAATTACTGAGGCTGCCTCAGGCCTTGAACTTGCAATCCTCCTGTCTCTGTCTCCAGAGTCTGTGGGATTGCAGGTGTGTGCCACCACTTTCAGCCTGCCTTCTTTTCTTTTTATGTTTGCTTTATTTTTTACATTTTGTCTACCCTTACAGAGTTCACTAGGAATAAGACATAGTAGAAATTGTCCCCCATCCCCAGTGATTAAGGTGAAGAGATGAAGTGTAGTCTTTACTCCTTGCAATGCAGGAGCCAGCAGGCAAGGCATGGACTGTCTCTCTTAGACACAATCCATGAAGAGAGGATCAAGGTGATTGTTTCTTTTCTCTTTGCCTTTTACTTGTTGATTACAAGCCTTGGAGGACTCAGTTTCTCATCTCTAGAAAACAGCAAGTTTCTTGCTTTTATCTCAGAGTAGAGGAAGGTATAGGTACAGCTGTGCCTATTCCTATGATACTCACCTAGAAGAGGAGTCCACCACTGGGCTCTAGTAAGACTCATGGAAGAATGAATCCAAAGATGATGGAATACTCCTGCAAATACTTTTTCATTATTCATCTTAAAATCATATTTGGAAGAGAGAAAATAAAGTGCTAGAAGGAGACATGGCAACAGATTCCATTTTAGTTTAGACTAGTATCACAAACTACCTGGGACTGGAGGGCTTAAATACCAAATATTTATTTCTCACAGTTCTGGAATCTGAAAGTTTATGATGAGGGAGACAGCATGCTCTGGTTCAAGTGAGGGATTTTGCCCATGTTGCAGACAGCCCATTTCCCTTTGTATTATCGCATGTTAGAAACATAGTGAGCAACCTCTCTGCCCTCTTTTTATAAGGGTACAAAACACACACATATGAGAGCTAGTTACCTCTCAAAAGCCCCACCTCCAGAAACCTTAGGGTTAGACATCAGATTTTAACACATGAATTTTAGGGAAAGACAAATATTCAGTTCATAACATTGTCAGTGACCAGTGTCTTGATGGGTTCAGAATGGCCTCAGGTTCGCATTGCCTCCTATCAAGAGTTGAAATTTCTTCAAGATTCTCCTAGAATCTGGACTGATATTTTTTGTGTTGACCAGTAGCTGGTATAATGAAGGGAGTTCTGAACTGAAAATTCAAAAGAACTTGAGCTTCTTTTCTCATTCTCTTGGAAGTCTACTGCAACATAAGAAAGATCAGGTACAACTGCCATGGCTGCACAGCCCTGCTCATAACCTACATGCATGTGCAAACCTATATGTGAGACCTTCTTAGCCATTCAGTTCCACTTAATGCACCAGATGGCTAACATCACCCAAGGGGAGACAACAGCCAAGAGCAAATCATAGGACTGTCAAAGAATGAGCAAATGGAATGATTCTTATTTTAAGTCACTGAATTTAGGGGTAGTTTGTTATGCAGCAATAGATAACCAATACAAGTGAGGTTTAGTCTTTTAATATTTCATTCTAAAGACAAAAGAGAGAAAATAGAAGCTAAGGGTGTGCATGTGACCTTATCTAGCAGGGGAATGGACAATAGTGTTCCCAAATTTGTCCAGTTCAAACATATCTTTTCAGGGACTATGATGGGAAAAGGTAAAGGAGAGGGTCAAAAAAGGGAAGCACTTGCATCCCTGGCCTCCACAGGTTTTATATACAGTTCAAGATTATCATCTCCTTAAGAGTAGACCATTTTCTTGTATAGTTGGTATTTCTTAAATGTCTATCCCTGTGGATTGCATATAATAGACCCTAAAACTAATTATTGGGTGGATTTGATTTTTCATCCTATAGCTTAGAAGTTCAAGAATTGGTGTTCTTTTTGCTTTAATTCTCATTGAAACTATGAATGAACTGGACCAAAAGCAAAAAAGTAATTATGGGCAAAGCTGGAACTTTAATGAAGGCCTTTTGATTTCTTGCCTAGTGTCATGGATTAACATATTTTTAACACACATATTCAAATATATGAATCTGAAATAATGGACCTTGCTATCGATGATTTAAGATACTATATTCCATATGAGAATTTACTGTCAAAATGTCAGTGTTGCCAGCTGATAATGCTATTATAGTAAGCAGAGCCAGATCTGGGTTCACAGATATTCCAGTACAAATCCCTGCTGTGCATATTACATCTTGTATGATTTCAGGGTAAGAACTTAACCTGACTGGGCCTCGACATTCACACTTATATATATTGGAAAAAATAACAATACCTATCTCATAAAATAATGAAGATCCAATGAAATAAAATATGCAAAATACTTAAGGCACCAATAAAAATTAGAAATATATACTTAGTATTTTCTAAGTGTCAGATACTAATCAAATACTTTACCTATTATATTAATGTACGTCATCTTCACATATGATATGTGCTACTATTATAACTGTTTTCCACATGTGGAAAAT
>VMDO01007198.1:56570-93576 GCA_007922755.1 Pedetes capensis | reverse complement strand
ATAAGATTCAGGCGCCAAAAATGTTATGTATTTTTCTGAGTGTATAGATCATGTATATTCCAAAAATGTAAAGTCCCTCTGTGCATTATGTAACTGTTAAAGCAATGAATTGCAAGGAATAAAGGTATAAATGAATTCATTATAGAAGAGAATATAGACATGGCACAGTAGAAGAGAGTGGCAAATATGAAGGGAAATTTCTTCTATGCTATTTTCTGTAAGTCATATTTTTAGTGCAGAAAGAGAAAGGTGTTGAATAATCTATAGTATTTTTAGTATGAGGTTCATTAGAGAGAAAATAAGCTTATGTGCACTGTTGCAATTACTTTTCTGCATTTTCTATTTATTTTTGATACTTGTATTTTTCTTCTTAGCTTTAGATGCCTTTCTCACTATTAATAATATATCAATGAATTAACATAATTAAACACAATTTGTAATTCCAGTATGAATGTGATTAGGAATATATATATATAAATCAAATGAAAGAATCACGATAATCTCTTACATAAGAAGGCAAGGAGAGGTAGTGTTTGGAACTGTGCTATTGAATAGTAATAATTTTGTTTAGACCCTAACTTAAAGAATCCTACAATATAATGTCTTTTTTGATAATAGGGAGAATTTAAAAATGGACTAGCAATAAATAACAAAAAGATTATTTTAAACTTTGTTGTTAAAATACCACTGTGGTTATATACTAAATAAATAAATAAACAAACAAATAAATAAATAAAACCCTCATTTATTTATTTTTAGATATTTAGTGAAATATTTAGAAAAGAAATTACATATGCTATGTAGGGTTTAATGCCTACAGCGTACCACTATGGCATCCAATCCTGTCAGATCTCCGTAGATAAGTAGGGAAGGACCCGGCAACCCACTTCCCCAAAATAATCAGCCATTGAAAACCCTATGAATAGCAGAGAAGAACTGACAATAGTGTTTCCTCTGTTGTGTGTAGGATCTCTGTGAGTCAGACACCAACTCAACGGCACCTAACAACAACAACAACAACAATGTAGGGTTTATTTTTAAACATACCAGCAGACACATATACAAGAAAAGTGGAAGAATAAGTGAAACAACTATACAAAATATTTATTGGGAAGATTATTGGTGGCTTCATTACAATTTCAAATGTTATGAAATTTTGTATTGAAAAATGTTAAACAAAACTTCAACAATATTAGAGTGGAATAATCTTCCATCAATGTATGTACTATGCAAGCATGTAAACATTGGTGATGAGCCAGGAATGGTGGTGCACACCTGTAATCCCAGTGACTCGGGAGGCGGAGGCAGGAGAATCATAAGTTTGAGACCAGAGGCAGTCTGCATAACTTAGTGAGACCCTGTCTCAAAAAACAAGAAAAAAATAACATTGTGATGAAAGTAACAAAACTGATAAAGAATGTGGTAGAGAAGAAAGTGCAAAACTTTTGAAATACATCTGGACATTATTGCTTACTTTCCTATTTGCCTATTAAGTGACATTGAGTAATTTATTCACCTCATAAGGTTATACTTTTCTCATAGGTAATATAAATATATTTTTTTTGCAATACTAGAATAGGATAGTATTTGAAAAATGGGTTAACAAAATGGGTGAAATCTATATTAAATTCTTTAAAAATGTCCCATAGTAATTGTTATTGTGGATTAAGATGTTTGTGTTAGCTTCTTATCACTGTGACAAACTACCTGTAAAAACAACCTAAGGGAGAATGGATTTATTTTGGGTCATGGTTTCAGAGGTTTCAGTCCATAGCTTTCTGGCTCCATTGCTTTTAGACCTGTGGAAAGGAAGAACCATTTTGTTGGAGGAATATTGTGGAGGAAGGCTGCTTGCCTCATGGCAGCCAGGTAGCAGAGGAGAATGTAAGAGGCTGGAGACAAGATGTCTCTTCCAGGGCATGTCCCCGTGACCTAGTTCTGACTAGGCTCTATCTTCTAGCTTCTACTACCTCTCAATAATGCTATCAAACAAAAATCCATCAGAGGATTAATTTATCAATGAAATTAGTGCTGTCATGACCAAGTCACCTCTCAGTAGCAATGCCAGCAAAAGACCAAGCCTTGAACTCTTCAGACTTTTTGGAGAACACTTCATATCCAAACCATGAATATGATTATGGTGATAGTGTGGATGTTTTTGTAAATCTCATTTCAGAATTGTTATTTGGACTTGATTTTACAATTTATTAGGTAAATGAATGTAACAGTTAATATGAACTTTATTTGCATTGATGTCTGACATTCATTTCACATTTCTTTCCACAAAGGCTACTGGTCTCAAACAATCTTTTGTTCAATCAATACTTTTTGAGCATCCACTCTATATAGGCACTAGTATATCACTACACAAGATACATGCTTCTGTCCTCAAGTGATTAATGTGTTAATAGGAACATTGAGCCAGGCCTATAATCCCAGCAAGTAGGAGGACTGAGGCAGGAGGATAATAACTTTGCTATTTAACTATAATGTGTCTTAAACAACAACAACAACAATAACAACAACAACAACAACAACAACAACAACAACAACAATAAAAGAGACAAGGAGATAGAGCTCAGTGGTAGAACACTTACCTAGAATCTGCAAGGTCCTCAGTCCAACCTTCAATTACTGAGGAAAAAGAGAGAGAGAGATAAGAGAGAGAGAGAGAGAGAGAGAGAAAGAGAGAGAGAGAGAGAGAGGAAAGAAAGAAAGAAAGAAAGGAAGAAAGAAAGAAAGAAAGAAAGAAAGGGACTGCATTATTATTGGAAAATGATTTGAAACATGAAGGTTAATCATTATCTGTGCAGAAGCACTAAGTGGATAAGTTTGAAAATGATCAATCCATACCAAAATCAATATGCTCAGTTAAAATAGGAGATTGATAATATTTTTCTGAATATCATAATCAATAAAAAATAGTTTTGTTTAGTTCCTTTATGTTTCTTTATTAAACATTCTAATACTCATTTCCTACATGTGTCATGAAGTAAGCATAGCAAAGAAATATATAATATCATAAATTTTTTTGTTAATACTAGGTAAGTTTATTTTCATTGTTTATCTTACCTAGGTTACCTATAATTTTCATACAAATACTGCTTTATGTTCAAAATCCTAAAATACATGGCATAATTTTGAATATATGCATAATTTAAAAACTGTCTAAATATAGCTATATATAATATTTTAAAAATTATATATTAATGAATTAATAATCTATTTAATTAAAATAATTAGTTTAATATTATTAATTAAACACAAAAATAGATTTAATTATTTATTTGTCCCCTTCATATAGTATAGTCAAATGGACGAGCAAATTGTCCATTAGAACAGAAGGATTTATGCCATAATTTAAAAACTTCTGCAGCAAAATTGTTTCATTTCTTCAGCTTACTTTATGGCATAGCACTTTTGGAGTAATAGGGCAGAGAAATATTTAAAAGTCTGATCTGTGCCAAGTTTATTAAATTAATAATGTAATTACTGGAAAATGTGGTTCTTTCTTTTATTTTTCCATTTAGTATTTTTCTCCATCCCTCCTACTCCTGCAAAATTTTAAGGAAGCCTCTAGATTTTCTATTTTGAAGAGAGGCGTCACATAGTTTTTGTTTTGTTTTAATTGTAAACTTGAAAGATAAATATTAAATAAGCCCTCATATTACATTTACTTTCAAATTACATTATTATCCTGGTTAACAGAATGTTATGTGTCTAACTGATGTGTCTTTTTCTTTATTAATTTTATCTTTACATGTACAATTGTTAGTGTATGTAATCATCATTACAGGCAACTATTTATTTTTAAATTTTAAATAAATATCATGGTGACCTTTTGCTACAATGACAAATCAAAGGATTTCTGTCTTGCTGACTTCCAAGAGGTGGTTTCAATTTCCTAATAAGAGACTAGGTAGAGAATAAGTGTTCAGCTGTTCTTCATATTCAATATAAGTTGTGTTGTGGTTAGGTGCCATTGAGTTGGTATCCGACTCATAGTGACCCTCATAGGGTTTTCAATGGCTGACTGTTTCAGGATTGCCTTGTGAGTGGATTGCCAGGCCCTTCTCCCATTTTTGCGGTGCTGGGAATTGAACTTGGGAACTCAGAGACTGCAGCACAGTGCTCTACCAACTGAGCTAAATCCCAGCCGATAAATTGTGTAGGCACAAGTAATAAAGTGGAAGCAAGAATATAGATCAGCCAGTCCTTGCTATTCTGACTCCTTTGTTTTCCTGCATCACATAGAAACTACCTCCAACCACTATCTTACATTGGAAGTCCAATATATTTCCTTTTGAAGTTAGAGTCATACTAAGCATGGTGGTTCACAGCTGCAATCCCAGCAACTCAGGAGGCTGGAGCAGACAGGATCACGAGTCTGAGTCCAGAGATAACCTGAGTAACTTAGTAAGACTCTGACTCAAAATAAAAACAATAAAAAATGAGCTGTGGGTGTAGCCCAGTGGTAGAGCACTTGCAAAGTATATGCAAGGTCCTGGGTTCAAACCCCAAGTACTGGGGGAAAAAAGGGATAGAATAGCTAAATGAATTTATTTCTTATAATGTAAAATTTAAAACAACAATTTGGCAGTAAATTGGTAATTCATTATTAATTGTATATTTACTCTCATACTACATGGATATTACTCTATGTGCTTACTTCAGTAGTATACCTACCACAGTCAATCAAGAAAACCTATTTAGCAAGTAGTGCAACTGAAATAACAAGAGCAATTGGTTGAATTTGACTCTGGGAATAAGAATTCAGTTGGAGCAGTTGATGTGAGAAAGGAGGAAGCACATGTTTTTAACTTATTGTTTGAACTGGAATTGATACTGTGAATTATCTTGATTTAAACTGTGATTGCGTTTTACAATCTTCCATGACCTCTCTGGTCATTTATTACACTTCTTAGTGATCCTCAGTCATAGTGGTCATGAGCTTGTAACATAAGATTGTTTTGTTATAGCTTTTTCTATCTTCCAATATTCACATAAAACTCTCTTTTTCACTTGGGTGAAGAACTCAGATATTTTGTGGTATGTTACTCTGAGAAGGATCCGGCAACCCACTCCCAAAAATCAATCAGCCATTGAAAACTCTATGAATAGCAGAGAAGCACTGACAATAGGGCTTCGCCGGTTGTACGTAGGGTTGCTATGAGTTGGATACCGACTCCAAGGCACCTAACAACAACAACAACAACAACTCTATTTGTAGGATATTTGGGTACCAGATCTGATAAATCAAAATGGATTCCTTCAGATTTTTCACAGACATTTAACTTTAATAAATAATATAAATGCTGATTACAATAAGTACCTGATGGGCTGTTTTCCAGGCTTTGTGTATGGTAGAGAGTTTTTGACAAGTTTTGTCCACCTTGTGTTCAGACATAGTATTCTCTGGTGGTCCTATTTTTTCTAGGGCCATACTTCTCTTCAGGGAAAAGGATATGGCAATCTACTCTCATAGCAATTCCTAAACAATAAGCCATTGAAAACACTGTGAGGGTTGCTATGAATCAGACCCGACTCAATGGCACCTAACAACAATCACTCTTCATATCTTCCTTTCTCTATTTTTGAAGTGAGAATCATTAGGGTATTTAGTCACAGTGTTTACAAAGAGGCCAGAAGAAGGAAGAATAGGAGTATGAATCAATCCCTTACAGGTTGGGATGACTGCCTGGTGAAAGTCAGGAGTAGGGTTTGGGAGTGATAGGGAAGCAAAAGGCTCTAGCATCATTAGACTACTAGCTCAGAACATGTCTGTACCAATTTTGCATTGGATAATTTCAACTGAACAGAAATTCCATTTTATTCAAATGCAGAGAGGCTTGAATTAAACATATTCAAGTTTGTTATTGACCTATATTAAAAAGAATGCAAATAAAAAGCAAAAAATCCAAAAAAAAAAAAAAATAGAGTGAGACATCATTTCCAATACAGATACGTGGGTAGATAGGGTGACTGTATGCTTTTTTTTTTGTAAGCTTCTTGTCATTTAATTTTTCCCTTAATTCATATTTTTGCTTCTGCTTTTCATGCACAGTGTTATTAATATCCCAAATCTATGTGTAATAGGTACACAGTTACTTTTTAAAGTTGGTTGCAGTGTTTAAGTGACTTAAATTTTGAGGTCATCTCGTTGTAGAATTTAGAACCTATTTTTTATAGGATTCTTACATAGCTTACTAGTACTAGGATACACTATTTTTTTACATTCTGGGAGCTGATTTTTCCTTTTTAACTACGATTTGATATTCAGATATGCTGATGGTTAAGTGGCTGGGATATTTGAAATAAATTGGCGATTACCACAGAAGTACTCTTCTACTGGTGAGATGTTCACATATTAGAGGCATTCTTCTGAATTTGTTTAAAAGTTAGAAACATGGAATTGCTATTTAAATAATTTCTCCACATAATAATTCCTTAAAAGTTGCAATTGCTTTAGATTTTACTACTGATTGTAGTAATTTGTGTGATTGTATCTATGATTGATGCATTCTAATATTGCAATTGTCTGGTAATTTTCTATGATTATATCCATGACCAGTATTCTTTATGATGACATTGTTTGATAATAGTCTGATTAGAACATCACTAGGATTTTTCCATAACTTTCTCTCAGGACACATTTCAAGAATAGAGGCTTTATTTTCCAGAATATAAGCTTTTTTTCAAAGCAAATCTGTTCATCTTGTTTAGTGAATTGTCTTTTCATCAAGTCAACAGGCTGAATGATTTTCAGAAGATAAACAGCATATTGGCTTTTCATATTATAGTGGTAGGAGCACATAATTTGGAAATATATTTTACTAAAATTTTTAAATTCTTTACCTGGAATCAGAGAAAAAGTAATAATAACAAAGGATGAAAATGGTAGCCAGAATATCTGAGAATATTCTGATAAGACCATGGAAGGAAGAGGGATTATTCAAGTGGTTCATAGAAGTCAGGTAAAATAAGTATAGCCAATCTTCCAGATCTGCTGTTCTCTATCCATTGATTTAACCAATCACAGATCAAAAATATTTGGGAAATATTTTGCACTGAATATATACAGGGTTTTTTTCAGTCATTATTCCCTAAGAAATAGTATAAAAATTATTTACATCACATTTACATTGTATTAGGTAGTATAATTAAGTAGAGATGACCTAAAGCATATTGGAGGATGTGCATAGGTTATACGCATATATGGCATCATATGTGTCTTGCACGTCTGCTGATTTTGGTGTCTGTGGTGGGTATTTAAATCAGTTCCTCATGGATTCCTGGGGATGGTTGTACTTAGAAATGTTTTTTGCATTTGGCCCTTCCAGCCAAAGGCTGTGACTTCAATGAGAGCAGATTCACTAGAGTTATTTTCAAGAAGTCAGGTGGAGATGCAACTAACAATCATGAGACAAAAAACAAAATACATAAATGTCGGATACTATTTTTTTTCTTTAATGGCAGATTATGTACAAAAAAAGAAAGCATAATATGTACAGGGAAATAATTGTTGGGATTTTTTTTCTTGTCCAGTTTGTTTTGTTTTGCTTTTTACCACAGGAGGAATGATTATTCACTGGAAGTAAGAAAACAAAAGAAAAGGAAGACATAGGGGAAAAATGTGTCTGAAGAGGTTCAGAGTTTTAATGAAGTTTGATTTACTTTAAACTGATACTTAGGCACTTTTTTCACTGAGATGTAAAAGAAGGAGAGAAGGGGTATATGGAAACACATTTGCGGGTAGGAGTAGGAAGTTAGTGGAATTTCTGCTACTTGATAGCTATATTTGCTATAACTTATGAAGATCTTATTAAGGAAGTGATAGAAATGTGCCTGGGTGTGAGGATGGAAAGAACTGGAAGAAATATTGAAAAGTTGAAGACTCTGCTACGGAGAAGACTTGACAGAGTTTATGGACACTAACAAATATAAGACCTTTTGATTGAACTGGGACAGAGAATATTTGCTTGGGCAGAGTTGTGTGGTTTTTCCATTTAGTACTCAATGTCATGTATAAGAATGCAAGGGAAGCAAATGTTTGGCGTGATCTCCTGATGGTGCTTTACAGATCCAATGTGGTAAAAGGACAAGAGAACAAAGTAGCCATGGGTTGTGGCTGGAGCAAGAAGGGTGAACCACAGCATCTGGTCCAAATAGAAATACAATGCAGTCAGTAGGAGGTTGAAGGCTCAAAATACATGAAATGGCCAATGTTCTAGGGGCTTGATGAAATCAATAACTTGTATATGGAGAGTCAGAGAATAGAGGAGTTTAAAGGATAAATGTTTTTAACTAAAATGTGATTTTAAATTCAAAGTTTTTGTAACACTCTTAGTTGGTGAATGACAAAAGAATTGAATATAAATTGTGACCAATAAATTGTCTGATAATCACTTGAATAAGCTTACTTATTCTCTTGAAAATTCAGAAAGTTCTCATATATAACTGAGTAATTTGATTTCATAGTAGTTTTTGACAATGTCTCCCTAAAGAGGGGGACATTTCTTTGACCAACACATCTCCAGCAGGATTATACAGTCTCCATTGAAATCCACTAAGTGTCTCATCAAGGGAGGTTAGGTCTGTGCTGTCCAGAATGGTTACTACCAACTGCATGAAGATATTGAGCAAATATGGGCAGTATAGAGAGGAATTGAATTTGTAACCTTGATTTAACTTAATTTGGAATTTAACTTATTTTTTTGAGATGGTTTCTTGCTTTGTAGTCTCACTGGCCTGGAACTTGCAGTGATCTTTCTGCTTGTGCCTCTGCCTCTGCTGGGATTATAAGTGTGCACTGCCATGCCTGGCTAATTTAATTTAATTTTAAAAACAGTAAGCATGTTTTCTATTAGTAAATATTGTTTTGTTGGCACTGCATTTCACCTTAACCATTTATAGAGTATTATTGCTGCAGTATAGTGTGACAAGTACAGTAGTATCCCATTAATAATTGGCTATATTGGTTACACGTTGAAATTATCTTTTGGACGTATTGTGATAAACAAAGTATATTACTAGAACTAACTTCAATTTTGCTTTTTGCTTTTTAAAATGTAGCTACTAAAAAGTTTAAAATTACACGAAAGTTTTGTACTAGTTTTGAACTAGTTTAGAGTTTCCTTGATCATAGTTAATTTTTGAATACTAAAATAAAAGAAAAATAATAAAATATCTGTCAAAATTAAACATAGACTACATTTGTACTCTTAATATATTGAAAAGGTAACATTTTGAAAAATAAAATGTTTGAGAAGCAATCTGCCATCTCAACTATTTTCCTTGACATAAAAACATATTTAGGAAACTAGTTTCTTTATTGAAAATTATTATATTTTGTTATTGTTTATTGATGAATATGAAAAACAATGAGAGGCTAAGTCTCCAAAAAGTAAAGAAACCAACTGTTGGGCCTCAACATTTTGCTGGTTGCTTTCCTCTTTGGCACTATTCCTGAGGGGCATTTGCTAATTCTTGGTAAGAGAGGACAGAGGGAGAAGGAGGCAGAGAGAAGCTGAGAGGCAGAGAAATCAGCAGGGTTTTAAACACCTTTTCACATCCAAAGAGACAAAAATTAGAGTTCGTTTTCGTCAAGGCAACTGGATTTGGTGGGAATCAAGATCCTAGAGAGAAAAGCAGAGCAGAGCAGTGAACCAAATATTCCACATCTTGTCTTGAGGCATCTCTTAATTCTAAACTCCTCAGGATAAATGGCTGAAGTTCAGAAACTTTAGCCCCCTGGCACTCTTCTTTTTCTATCCACAGTCAGCAGGACTGATGTACAGGTGCTTCTTGATATATAATGAGGCTATGTTCTCAATGCACCCATTATAAACTTGAAAATGCATTGAATGTACCTATTCTATCCGACATCAGAGCTTAGTAACACATACATAGTAGAGTACTGGTTGTTTTATGTGGTCAATTGCATGTGTGATGATGTTTTGTTGTTGTTAGGTGCTGTCGCGTCGGTATCTGACTCATAGCGACCCTCATAGGGTTTTCAATGGCTGAGTGCTTCGGGATTGCCTTAGGAGTGGATTGCCAGGCCCTTCTCCCATTTTTGCGGTGCTGGGAATTGAACTCAGGGCCTCAGAGACTGCAGTGCCGCGCTCTACCCACTGAACTAAATCCCAGCCCGTGATGATGTTTAGCATCATGATAAAGAATACCACATGTCCTTGCCCAGGAAAAGATCAAAATTAAAAATTCTAATTATGTTTTCTACTGAATGAGCATTGTTTTTATATTATCATGAAGTCAAAAAATTATTAAGTTGAATCATCAAAAGTTGGGGAACATCTGTACTTGGCATAGGTCCCTTTCCTTCCATTGAGTTGGACAAATGCCTATTTATAAAAGGTTTGGATAATTTTAATGATTTTCGCCTTGTTTTCTTCTCAGGAATAGCAGCAGTGCATTGTATATATATTTTTCCAATACTCAGGAAAGAGTTGTTTCATGCATTCTTGCTAGGATTTTTGTGAGGAGGTAGGTGCAATACCAAAGCAAATTCTGTCGTGGCTGGAAGTGAAACTAATGTTTTTCTTTAAAAGTTTTCATAGCTAAAATAATTTCTTGAATGATACTTCATAAAATACGTTTGGAAAGAATTTTTTTGTGTTTTCTTTAGATTATCTTATTTAGAAATTGTCATAATCTTAGGTAATTCACAGCTATTAAAATTGGAACTCCCAAATTTGAGATTATTTATAAATCAACATGAATATGGATGAATAAATTCAGAGTAATTTAAACAAGAAGGGCAGCTTATTATTGAATGTCAAACAAAGTTGTCAACAAAAACATTTTAAATTATTTCAATTAATTATTTCAAAGTGACAACAGCTTTTGAAGCTTTCCCACCTGCCAGCCAGCAGCACAGATCACTGTAGCTGATGCTAGTTTTGTTTCAGACATTTAAATGATTTTTAAAATCTTTGGGGTTAGTTACAATATTTTTGTCATATTTTAATTTTAAAAATTTATTACTGACTAATTTATTACTTTATGTTAATATAAGTATGTACCTACATATTTTTTTAAATTCCTAAAAACACAAAGCACATAGGTTACCTGTTATTATTTGTCCCACTCTTTCAACACCTAGTGGCAAGATATGTCAAGATCAGGAATAATATGTGTAATGGATTGGAATCATGATTTAGAACTAGTGAAACTATAAAGTTCTTTCCCTATGTGAACAAAAGTAAAGGAGATTACTGTATATAAGAGAGTATTATGGGGGAAATAAGGAGCAGCAGATGAATTTTTTTCTACAATTAAGCTTCCATTCAGAACTCTTCCACGTGTGCTATCTTGTTTGCATCTAAGCAAACTCTTGGAGTAATGTAAGGTGGAAGATAGAAACAAACAAGAAAACAAACAGAAAACCTCAAGGAGACACTAGTGATAAGCTTTGTCAAATATATGAGTCTGAAACTGAACTCAAAAATACAATCTGAAAGTGACACAGGTGTCAGTATGTATCTGTATCCAAATCCAACAGTAGATTTTTATCTGTAGCCATAATGTAAAATGTTGAGTTACTTAAGCCATGGAACCATTCTTCTCCAATGTCAATATTCTGTTAGTTTTTGTAGCTGATAAATTGGATCATGGAAGCTAGTAATTCAGACAAATGGAACTCACAACTTTGTGAGAATGAAAAAAATGAAAGTATACTTAAAGGACAATTGTGACTTATTAATGTTTTTTTAACTGTAGAGTAATGAAGAATATTTCAAAAAGCATGTGTATATTAAAAGAAATTATTTGTTTCCTAATGTCTTTTTAAGAACTAGCTAAAAAGATAAAATATACTGAAATGCAATAAGAACTTAGTGAAAATTGTGAAATTCACTGCTACTATGGTATTTTTGCTAAAACAATGGTGTCTAATTTAGGTTTCTTTAATTTATTGCAAGAAATGTAAGGTAACAAAGAATCTTTAAATTAACAGCTCTGTAATTTCAAGTATTAAAAATAAAAGATGCATTTAAAATGTAATTAGCCTTCTAATTTAGGATTCATAAAAATAGCCCTAGTAAAAAAGTACAAGGTATAATTACACTTTTCTCAGTATGTTTACATCCTTTTTCTCATTGTCTTGCTTTTGAAAACAAATCTGGGCACCAAATATTAAAGCATTCAATGGTTAGGCAAGCATTTAAAAAACATCCAACATAACAAAAATACTGGTAATTGTCTTAACATCTGCTTCTTTTTCAATGAAATCCCAAGTTTCCCAAATAATTTGTAAAGTATCACAGTGTTCTCATTTTGAATTTATATGGTCTTTAAATGCATTGCTGTTTAATAACCATGTTTTAAAATTGTATACTAATTTTAATATTAGGATAAGAAATATGCTTTGCCTTGTTAAACTTACTCATTTGTGAAAATATACTTTAAATTCTACCTCCTTTTTCAAGTGTTCTTTATTTTTGCCATACTATTCGGATCTTCCCCATCCCACTCTATCTGAATTCCTGCTTCATGTTTCCTCTATATCACAGGCATACTCTTATTTACTCTTCACTTTTCTTTGCAGGTAAACCAACTATGCTTTAGCATCCTTAAATATGAGAATTGTGTACTTCTCCATGCTTTCAGCACAGTTTCAGAAATATAGTGAGTATTCCCAACAGATTGTTGGATGATTCTCACTGTATTTAAGTATCAAAAATGTTTGGGTACCCGAGTTACTTATATGTGGTCTCCAGAATATCTACCAAGTGATCAAATG
This sequence comes from Pedetes capensis, assembly GCA_007922755.1. NCBI lineage: Eukaryota > Metazoa > Chordata > Mammalia > Rodentia > Pedetidae > Pedetes > Pedetes capensis. Next base: position 80,816 of record VMDO01007198.1, on the reverse strand, counting down.
TGAAAGTGGGTGCCAGATTACTTGTCACACAGCTAAACCTGTATGAGAAATATCTAAGAGGATACACTTGGCAAGATGTAAATGGAAGGTCTTTGGTGCTGTTGTGGTTAGGACATGCTGGTCTCATGAGGACCTTATCTCCACCCATTTATTTCTACTTATGGCTGTTGCTGTACTGTTAAATATATATCACCAACTTTTAACAAGTTTGCAGTTTAGAGGGTGAGAACAGTTTTATCATAGCATCTTCTGTTGCTAAAGATGATCATAAGAACCAAAAAATGTCAGTGTTTGGGAGATATTTATAGATAGGCCAATATGCCCAAAAGAAACAAAAGGAAGTGGAAATTTAGAGCAAAAATGTGGAAGATAAAAGAGATATATCATCTTCTTCCTAAGCTTTCAAGATATTGAATTGAAAAGAAGGTCTATATATATAGATATTTGAGAGTCTACAGATTATCAATAAACACTACCCTTCTTAGCTTTGTCCTTCATAACTAAAAACATATATGGAGGAAACATCTTGCTCATTGAAACTGTTTTTATTATATTCACCTGAATCTTATTTGATTTAGTGTTGCAGATGAGTTTTCATATTTTATCATCCAAGCAAGATAATATGTACTCAAATATTTCCTCTGTGGGGTTCCCTTGTCACTAGTGCCTTTTGAAAAGGAGCAGAAAATAAACATTAATGACTCAAACTGATAATAGAATGTAAAGATTCCTTCATTTTAGGGTGACTATACTTTTCTCAGGATTACCTTATACAGCTAAGTGGCAAGCAGAGAGCCCTTTCTTTGCTTCTTGACAAACAATATTTTCACCTGGGTTAGTCTGTCCTGTTTCTTCTTTGTAAAAGTTGAAAATATTGTTATGGAATTCTATCATTTTGCTTGATATGGAGCACAGCTCTTGAACTTGAGAGATAACCTATTGACTTGAGAAATGCTTTGTTGTTCTAGAGAATCTGAACTTATAAAACAATCATAAGATTTCATTTAAATGAAATTCCACAGTGATATAACCTCCTCCATTCTGTGCACATGCATATGGAGTTTGGTTTCCATGGTTACTTGTTACTACTTCTGTGCTCTCTGTGGTTCTCTGCTGAGCTGGACCAGAGATCAATAAGACTAGACAGTCATTTTAATGAAGAACAAAATGAGAATAATACTTTACTTGATAGCTGTGTGGAATTTTAGAATACATACAATTTTAATATTAAAATTATGACAGAAATTAATAACATGAGTTTTCCCAAACAAGACTTGTTAGTTCTGACACAGGAATAAGAATAATAACAACAGATTATGTATCTATTTATTATCTATCCATCTATCTACCTGGCCACCCAGTACACGTGACTAAAAAATGTAGTTATTCATAATGTGGGATTTTTCAAAAAGCATAGAATAGTTTAAGTATGTTATTATAATTTATGTTTGTGTGTATATATTGAAAGAAAATGTTAACTTACTAGTACTTAGTATGTATTTTGACATAAGAAAAACATTTGAATTCAAAGAAAATATTTGTACCCAGTAAAAGCAATGATCCTCCACATATCTGTCAGTTTTTCATGCTTTATGGGGGCTTGTGGGTTGCTATGATGCTGAAAGCTATGCCACTGGTATCTAGGATACCAGTAGGGCCCCTCATGGCAGACATGTTTCATCTGAGCTTCCAGATTAAGATAAAGTAGGGAGAAGAATCTGGCAGTTCAATCTCAAAACAATTAGTCATTAAAAACCCATGAATAGCAGAGAAGCATTGCCAAATATAGTGCCAGGAAATGAATTCCCCAGGCTGGAAGGCATTTAAAAAGTGACTGTGGAAAAACTGCCTCCTCAAAATAGAGTCCACCTTAATGATGGGGATGGAGTAGAGTACCTGGGATCTTCTTTTGCTGATGTGGCATGAGGCAGAAAGATAAGAAACACTGCAACAACGGCTCAAATATAAAAAGATCATGTACATGGCAGTGTTGGGAAATGTTTTTTCTGTTATACGTAGTGTTACTTTGAATTGGATTTGACTCTATGGCACCTAAGAACAACAAAGAGTAATGACATTTACAGGATTCTATACTCAAATAATCCATTATATTTGTGACAATTCTTTAATTTTTCTTATGAAACAAAAATAAAATATAGATCAGGAACGGTGTTCAGAAGCCAAACTACACTTCAAAAACTTTATTTGTAGACATAATTTCTGTGTGAAATTAGAAGAGTTTTATATACTTTCAGAGGATACCTGGATAGCAACCTTAACGTAGTTATTTACAAATTACTTAAAAAAATCTGTTTATACAGACAAATGACAGAGAACTGATGGTGAAACTTCTTGACAATAAACATTCAATAAGTCACCTAAGTATGACATATTACTTAAGTCCAGCAGCAGCCCTTACTACCTGATGATCAATAGAAATAAATTCTGTTTTCTCATCATTATCTTCTATTATTGGAGATACAAGTTGTGTACTAGGCAGCAAACCGAGCAACTTTCTGTGTAATTAAAAGTGCAACTTTTTTCTTCAGTACTTGGGGGTTGATCTCAGGATCACCACAAATTTTGCAAGTGCTCTACCAGTGGGCTCTACCCTCTGCCCATTTATTTATTTTTTATTTTGAGTCAGGCTTTTGCTAAGTTACCCATTCTGCCTTTGGCCTCAAACTTGTGATCCTCATGCCTCTGCCTTCCTAGTTGCTGAGATTATAGGCATGTGCCATGGCTCCTGGCCCAAGTTGGGCACTTTGGAGAGACTGAGTATAATGCTTTTTTACTTATAACCTCTAGAATCCCACATCACTGTGAATAAACTGTGGTGGGTAAGGCAAAACTGAAAATGTCTTGAAAATTGTGTATCTATCCCTTATTTATTCATAGAATCTTTTATTTTAGAGTAAAATGTTAGGCAAAGAGACAAGAAATTTTCTCATTTACGTCCAATGAAATGATGCTGGTGCAAGTCCCCTAACCCAGGGTTTGAATTCAGAGGGGTCCATGAAAGAGGATAAGGAAAAATGAATCTTTGTTTCTTTTTATTTCAGTTGAAATATAGAATTAGAATTCTCAACTATGAAGGTAAAAAACTGACACATATAATATTAAGACTTTTGACTTTCTCCCCAAGATCATTAATATTTTCACATCATATTTCAGTAGCTTTACAAATCTTAACATATGATTTATATTTATAGATGCTTTGGATTTCTGGTAGTTTTGAGACTTTTTATTAGATTTTGGCATTTAATTATTTTATTTTTTAGATTTCTATTCTTCAATATAACTTGTTTTCTTGGAATTCTATTTAGTTTTTAAAGGATTTCTTTATTAAAATCTTCCCATGCCACAAAAAGTGAAGAATACCCGCTTTAAGCAGAAGATTTACTGGAAACTGGAAAATAGACTGGGAATCTGCTCTTCTGCTCTGACTCTATAATAAGGGCAAGGCTGGCACACAAGCACTGAGTCGTGCCCACACAAGCCAACACCAAATCTCTTCATCAACATTGGCTCTACATCCCTTCAGCAAAGCTTACTGATGAGCAGGGTAAAAGGCTGCAGGTCAAAAGAAAGGAAATATCAAAATGAAGCTTCAGAAAAAGACAACCCTTCTGAAAATGAGTTATCATTGCAAAAGTAGAAACAGTTACTTCAGGAAACTCTTTGGCATCCTTGATATGAAAAACTGTCATGACTGAAGAGGATGTGATGGAAAGGGAGAAGGACTAGATGAAGAAGTAGACCAAGAAAACAAGATACTCAATGTCTGAATAAACTCTTCAAGAGTGAAATAAAGAACAGAATTTTCAAAAGTGAAAATGATTGTATTATTAGAAGATAGACTTGAGATACATCCTACATATCAGAGGGAAATAAAAATAAAAGGGAATGACAGCAGATGGATTTATAAGTATTTCAGTAGGAGAAGAAAATAAGAATTACCAACACATACAGGAGAGAATAGCTTACAGGAAAAGCTTTAATTTACCATTCTTCCTCATAAAATAGTTAACAAAAGAAACCTCTATCTCAGAAAAAAGAAAATTTGAAATGAAACATATCAAAGAAAGGAGAAAAAATACAGATTATCTCCAAGGAAAGTCTTCTAGCTCAAAAAATGTCTATAACCTTGATTCCCAGAATGCTCAGCTGGTGTTTATAGATACTTGAGATAATTTTTATCAAAAAATTTTCTTAGAAATAGAATGACTATTCAAATGTACAAAAGATTAATTTATTGATTCCTTTGAAAAGGTGGACTAAGTTTTGATTATTAAATAAATTATATGCCCAGTTGAGCAGATTATGTCTCTGATTAATTACATAATATTGGGAATTTCCTGAATGAAACATGAAGTTATTTCATGCTTTATCATCTTGTGATTAGGCACCATGCTTTTTGTTTTAAACTACTGACAAAATCATAGTGACATAGATGGTCTTTCAGCTTCTCTAAATCATGTTGATACATGTGGCCATAATTCTAATTAACTAGAGAAATGAAGTGATATCGAAAAACTTCATAAAACAACCATGATATTAACAAAAACGTAATGTGTGCTATGTAATTATAGCAGAATGAATATTTTGTATGTATATGTGTATTTGTACAACAAAATTATATGTAAAAATATTAAAAATTTTATTAAAATGTGAATGCTTAAACTGTACCAATGAAGAAAAGGCTCAAATTGCACTTGCAAAGTATGTGTGAGACCCTGGGTTCAACCCCAAAGTTTCTCAGGGAAAAAAAAAAGAAAGGAAAGGCTCCAATTAAGTAAAAATTACATAATTCCTAACACATATGTTTATGCATAAAGTAACAACAACATATATACCCTTATGTGCCAGGTGGCATATGCCTGTAATCCCTGCAATTCAGAGGGCAGAGGAAGGAAGATAACAAGTTTGAGGCCAGAGGCAGTCTGTATAACTTAGCATGACCCTATCTCAAGATAAAAAAATAGAAAAAGGGCTAGGGGTGCAACTCAGTAGTGAAACACTTCTGAAATCTGCATCAGACGCTTGCTTCAATGCTCTAGTACTGCAAAACAATTAAAAAAAATATATATACATTTCTATATATACATACACACATACGCACATGCACACACATACATACATATATATGTATATACACATACACATAAATATATAAATATACACACACACTGATATGCAAACATTGAAATAGCAAATACAAAGGAAAAGGGAAAATAATGTTTATGTAAGGCAAAATTGTTTTCAAAGTAAGTCTTGGAAAGGATATAATATAAATTTTAAATAGAGAAAAGGATTATCTTTAAGTGATGAGATGATATGCTCATATATTAAATGCTTTTGTACAGTAAACAGCATAGAATAAAAATATATGCAAATACAACTTTTGGGCTTATGGGGAAGACAACTAGAAGGTGGTTTTAATGCATTAGTAATTCTGGTCTTTATCAGAATAAGAAGAAATATACTTACAAGTAGTTTTTCAGAATAATCTATTATACATTTTAATTATTGGCAAAACAAATGATTTTGTATGCATTCAACACAATCTCACATAAATTTTACAAATCAGAAATGCAAATTATTATATGGAACACTTTTCTGATTTGATTAAAATACAGATAAGAATTTCTTTAAAATTTAAACATCAATAGATAACATCAGCAAACTACAGCCAGTATTTTGCTGTTGTTAGGTGCCGTCAAGTTGGTATCCAACTCATAGCGACCCTATAGGATTTTCAATGGTTGACAGTTTTGGGATTGCCTTGGGAGTGGATTGCCAGGTCCTCTCTTATTAAACTAAAGACAACATAAGACTTTTCCAAAGATATTTTGAGTCAAAACAGAAATTACAACCATTACAAACCATTAAAAACAACAATAGCCAACTTCCATTCATTAGCAAATAAAAATGAAAGTAAATGAACTAATTGGTAGTTCAAGAATATAGAAAAGAGAAAATTAAAAATAAAACTAGGCAAAGCCAGATAAAAAGAATGAGAAAGATGTACAAGTAAAATTATGGCTGAAATAAATGAGTGAAGAATTAATTCTTGTAAATATGGCAAATATTTGCCAACTACATACCCCAGGTAATGAAAATCATTTCTCACAACTGCCCTCATAGTGTAGTTACTGTGGTAGCTGCTGATGCATTCCTTGTCTCATTGCTTTCTTCCATCTTTAAATCCAGCAATGGTAATTCTCGAATTTCTCACATAACATCGCTCTAATACTGTTCTGTTTATATGGGCTTCTTATTAGCACCTCTCTGCATCGAGTTTATCCAGAAAATCCAGTGTTACTTCTCTATTTCAAAGTTGATAAGCAATATTATTCTGTCTGTAGTCTTAATTTCCTTTTGATGTGTTTTATCAAATATTCACATCTACAGCCATACCACCTTAACATCTAATATTGTTGGATCTCAGAAGATAAGCAGGGTCGGGCCTGTTTAGTATTTAGTTGGGAAAGCACCTGGGAATATCGAGTACTTTTGACTTGGGAGAAGGACCTGGCAGCCCATTCCCAAAACAATTAGCCACTGTAAACCCCATGAATAGCAGAGAAGTACTGCCATAGTGCTGGGCATGTCACAGCTTTGGGTCATGTTTCCTCTATTGTACATAGGATCACTATAAGTTGGACCTAACCCAAGGAAACCTAACAATGAACAACATAACACATTCATAGCTTCCAGAGAATAGAATGTGAATGTCTTTATAGTGCCTACTATGTCTATTTGAAGGTAAAATATGCAATTAATTGTGGTAAGGTAAAATATAAAAATTAGAAATGAAAATATCTAAATAAACTAAATTAAAAGTGAGAAAGTGTTGTATGTGTAAAGTTCTAAATTGCACAAAACAGAAGACATTCTAGCTTGTTTAAATGTGAATGGTTTTAACAGTGATGTATCTTGCTCTTGATATATGTCAGAATATTTGGAAGGTCTACAACAATATAACCAAACATATAATTGCCCCAAAGGAGCTGCTTCATATCAGTGAGGTAAAAGCTACATATAGCTACTGCTGGCTCCAGACTCTGCTTTGTCTACTCATTCTACTTGCACTTACTCTAGTAAGACAGAGTTTTCATGCTTGAATCCATTTGCTTGTTGGGATTTTGGATGGTGAGATTCATTTGTGGAGGCAGTCACACTGTGGGAAAGATGTTGAAAATAATTTAGGCAGCCAAAAAAGACAGAAGGTATATAAAAGCATTTGTAAAAGAAATATGAAATGTATTCCATAAACATATTTATTTCAAGATTTTTTATTAAATTAATAAATCCTTAGGAAATTATCAAAGTTGACTAGAATCATTATCCAACACCTGTTGGCCTCTCCCCAAGGAATGTAAATCTGGTTATCTTACAAACTACTTTTTCCATATCTACAAAGGGTAGTTATCAGGCTATTTAAGTGTTTCCAGGACACAGAGGAAGAAAAACTATCCAATAATGGTTCAACAAAACTTAACAAAGAGCATTAAAAGAAAACATCGATCTCAATTATGAACACAGATGCAAAAATGGTAAGTAAATTACCACCATGTGATATCCAGCTGTATATAAAAGACTCAATCCATCATGACCAGCAGGGTTTACTTCACGAGTGCTAGAATGGATCAATACTAAGAAATCTATTAATCAGATACCTCATATTCATGGATTTATATGAAAATATATGGAACTATCTCAGTGTGGTCATTTCTGCCTCAAATAAAAGACTAGAATGTTTGCCTTGATTCAATAAAACTGTATGAAATATATATCTCAGTTTCATAATCCACAGTGAGTTGGCCAGTTCACTTAGAACAAATTAATGAGTAATAATATTCTAAATCAGAGTTGACCTTTTCATTATTTAGGAGCAATTATCTTTGTTTCTTGGGCAATAGAATCACGCAAAAATCTGAAAAACATGTAGCATATGAATTGATAAACATGACTTTGGGGGCTGACATCCAGCTGCCATTTACTGCCTTGTACACTTATTGAATCTTGGACAATAGGTTAATTTCACTAAATTTCACCTTGTATAGGTTAAAATAGGGTGTTACTTTTGCCTAACTTTTACAGTCAAAGTAGTACAGATTATACACCTCCAGCACTAAGCATGAGGCTGACCCAGGAGCTATGATTCTGTTTTTCTTTATTAGTTTTTGTTACAATGTATTACATAACCATTAAATGTGAAGTAGGTATTTTCTTTATACATCTGTACTATACAGCCTGAATTTTAGACACATCATAATGAATGTTTTTTCTATGAAAACATAAAAGTAGCCTCACCTTTGATGTCATTAGAAAAGCAATCCCATAAATTCTATACTTACACATGTAAGAAAGAAATTAAACAAATACATAGGATAAGAAAAAGATGTTCTGATTGACTTAATTACACTTTTATTTAAACCTTGATTGATTTGAAAGACTTAACTAAAATAATGATTTATTGATTTTTTTGTCCACAGTTTTTACTTAACGTTGATGATTTTGTGGAGAATTCAGTAGAGACTATTTGACTTTCGATGATTGTTCTTTGTGAACTTATACTGGCATCATTACTAACATAACTGTTGAAGAATTAAGGAGTTGAATACAATCTCTAGGACCTACAAATTCACTCCTTGAGGCTGGGATAGGTGCGCATAGATTTAAAAATTAATTTGGTTCTTTTTGAGTCAATAATCCCAATGTGAGAAAAAATGGCCTCTAATTTATTGACCTAGTAAGTTGTCCATTCATATAACAAATGTCTATTACAAGTACTATCCTAGATGTGTGGAACGTATTTGTGAACAAAAATGACTTTGTGTGATTTAGCGGTATTTTCCTCCTATGATGATATATGGTTCCTCAGGCTCATGTGGATTAGAAAAATAATTTGTGATATATCTGAAAATATCTCAATAAAAGAAGTCAATGTCACCTTGCCAATAAAGGACACGTTTGGATATTTTTAATGCTTTTCCTATTTATTTTATCACAAGGAATTGTCCTTTTCCACTAGGGGAAAAAATTACATCTCTAAGACCATTACATCCCTAAGACCATTTTTAAAAATCTGAATTATAGTGTCTACATCATGCTTTTCTACATCAGTTTTGTCTTATGATGATCTTTAATTTTTTCTCTGTTATAACAAAGTGAATATTCAGTTTGACAAGTATTTTTGAATGGGTGTAATCATGCTAGGTCTTATGTAGTTTTGGAGGAGATTTATCAAGAAATTATTTTCTCAAGGACCTTATAATTAACTGGGTGAGATTATTAAAGATAATTAACTTTAACTTAAAGAAGGAAACAGTAGAAGGAAAAAAAAACAAGGAAAAGCACAACAACAAAACAAATGTTAAAAACATAGTTATGAAGTTCAACATTGAAAAATGGTCAAATATTAATAAATAGTGAGTGAAGGAAGGTCACAAAGTCCAGAATGAGGGAATTGGTTATTAAAGCCACAGAGCACAAAAGGGGGAAATATTCAAAAATTGAAAAATTTTGAGAAGTTTGAAATAATTGGAACACAGAGTACAGAGAAACAGGTGTAAGAAATGTGTCTGGTAGTTAGACACTGTGGTGGGTGCCAAAAACCCCAGCGATGCTGGAGGCTGAGGCAGAAAAATCACAAGTTTAAGCCCCTAGCAGCCTGTGCAACTTAGTGAGACCTTGTCTCAAAAAAAAAAAAAAAATGTAAAGGGGGCTGGAGGTATGGCTCAGTTTTGGAGTGCTTCCCAAGAATTTGTAAAGCCCTGGGTTCAGCTCTCTGGTATGGAAAAAAAACAAAAACAAAAACAAACTACTAATATACATTAGTGGAGAGACTTAAACACTATGGTAAGGTGTTTAAACTTTCTGTACACTGTGGTAAAAAAATTTGTGGGTGCGAATAACAAAATCTAACTTGTGTTTTGGTTTTACAATGCCTGATATCACTGAGTTAATTTGAGAAAGGGTAGAAATTAAACATATAAAGACCGAGTTATAGGCTATTGTTGTGATCATTTGTGATGTGATTTGGATCTGAACTACGGGATTGGATGATGGAATAAGATGGAGGAGTTATGTTTCCAGCTTTGAAGAACAACTTACACATTAAATGTGGATAATAGAACTGAAAATTACTTCATTGCTATCCAGAATGACTAATGAGCATGAGAATGACATTCACCAAGAAAGAGAACACAGATATAACAGGAATGTGGTTTAAAGTTCTCTGTTTACTTTTAGCTTTGGGTGTATTTTAGTTTTATGTCATGTGAAGATTTAATGTGGAAATGCAAGGTGACAACAGCATGCTTACATCTTTTGTTCAAAGTTTCAGCTCAGATATATAATAAATATATATGTACACTTTGATATTTTGAATGTAATTGACACTAGCTATAACTTTTATAATGCTATTTATAATTAGTTAATATCTTATATTTCAGTAAGGATTTTGATATGCAAATACTTCCCTTATCATTCGCTTGTTAGATTTCAGTAATTGTTGTTGTTATTGTTAGGTGCCGTCGAGTCGGTATCGACTCATAGCGACCCTCTGTACAACAGAGGAAACACTATTGTCAGTGCTTCTCTGCTGTTCATAGGGTTTTCAATGGCAAATTGATTTTTGGGAGGGGGTTGCCAGATCCCTCTCCTAAGCCTACAGCTTCTGGTGTTCCCAGGCGATCTCCCATCCAGGTAGTCACCAGGCCCAACCCTGCTTAGCTTCCGAGATCTGATGGGATCGGATGCCACAGGGCTACCGCTGCAGGCTCAGTAATCATTAGGAGGTACTTTAAAAAGAGAGAAAATATGAGAAAGGAACATAAATAACATTCAGATGTATCTTAAGAGAATGTTGAATTATTTTCATTCCTTTCATTCAAATTGCAAATTATTAGGAATGTAAGTTTTTAAAGGCTCACTAAACTTGTCTTTAAGATCATGTTTAATGATGTAAGTGTCTCATGCTCAAATAATCAATGGAACTGTGTTCTCCAAGCCAAATACTCATAGATTGGGTTTACTTTTGAAAGAAGCAGATTTTAGATCAGTGTGTTTCAAGCTTCCATACAAATTCAACACACATTAGTGTCAAAATGCACTTTTTAATTTAGTAGATCTGGAGTGGAACCTGGCATTCTGCATTTCTAACAATCTCCAGATAATGCTGAAGCTGGTCAATGCAACAGGCCTTGAGTAGAAAGAATCTAAATTTACTTAGAAAGAGATAAATTTTGTAATTTAAGGACTACCTAAAGAAAATTTAGCAACCTGAAGAAAAAAGGAAAGCAATAGAACTTTTTGTGTTAAATTATTGAACTCAGTTTTCATACCTAGTTTGATTTGATTCAGTTTCTGAACACTGGCCATGTATCTGGAAATGACTGATCACTTTGCAGAATGTGAAGTCACAGGTCTTTTTCAATCTCAGTTACCTGAAAATTGAATCCTGAATTGTGACGAATTCTTAATCTTGGCTCAGCATAGGATGGCCTTAGGTGCCACACATTCCTGGAAGTAGTACTGCCTGCTCTTATGTTGCTGTGAGAATCTCAACAGCTCCCCCTCTCTCAATTTTTTCCTCTTTGATTTGAAGTTTTCTTTGATCTCTCAGCTACCTGAAGAGAACAGGGAAATGTTGCAGCCTATCAGGAAAATATCTCCCCACTAGCCCCACCGCAAATAAAAACAAAAATAAAACATTAAATGCAGAGTCAAAAAATTTTCCCCTCTGGTTTTCTTTGCTGAACATTTGATCATGAGTTTAATCACAAAGTTGTGAAGCTGCTAAAGTTTAAGTTCAATACATTTGCACCCTTCAAAGACCCTTCCTTTATCCATCCATAGGATTTCATAATCTTAATTTTTTCCTGTATTTCTTGTTAAAATTTTAGTTCATTTCTATTTTTATGAAGGTATGCTGTCAAGTGCCATGGAGTCAGATTCAATTCATAGTGGCCTTCATGGGGTTTTCAATGGCTGATTGCTTTGGGAGTGGATTGTCACATCCTTCTCCCATTTTATGAAGGTATCTATGATTAATACATTAAGTAATACTTCTCCATGGAAAAATTTGCACTGTGTTAATATGGATTGAGATTTAATTGCTAAATGTCAGGTATAAGATCAAGAATGATAAATAATTTTGAATATCCAGATCCTTCTCTATAGCTTTTAAAACACCCATTTGTTCTCAAAGAGGTCGATAGGAGAGTATCAGCCAAGGCAGTGTCATGAAAGAGTTGATGCACGTGTATGATTTTACTGATGGGACATAGTGAACACCAAATTAATAGTCAGATGATAAAGGATGATAAAGGGATGATAAAGGATAAGGGAATTTGGAGCCCTCAATATGGAGTATCAATACAACTATAGGTACTAAGCCTGCAGCAGTACCACTGTGGCCTTGGATCTCATCAGATCTCCGAAGCTAAGCAGGGTCAGGCCTGGTTAGTACTTGGAAGGGAGACCACCTGGGAACACCAGGTGCTGTAGGCTTAGGAGAAGGTCCTAGCAACCCACTCCTCAAAAACAATCAGCCATTGAAAATCCTATGAATAACAGAGAAGCACTAACAGTACTGTTTTGCCTGTTGTACATAGGGTCTCTATGAGTCAGACACCGACCCCAAGGCACCCAACAACAACATAGTATGTACTAAGAAATATTCAAAACAGCAATGAAATTTTGGATTTTGAGTATAGATTCAAGTCAGTTGCGCTGCTTTTTGGTAGTTTACACATTTGGCAAATACTTCTGATATTTTGTCTAGGTAAAATATTAAGTCATCTTCTCTGTAAGAACCAACACCATACTTCTGAATGTTCTGCCTGGAATGTGGCTCTGCATATCACCATGATGTTTCTCTGTTCTCTACTCATCCTTACTTGTAATTCTCATGCATTTATGCAAGACTGCATTGAGCAGCAATATCTGATCTCACAAAGATATCAGAACATCATTTTTAAACATAGTTTAAGAATCTATTGATTTAGACTGAAGGAGGTGCTTTTTTCATTGTTTCATGACACTAACTTAATTTCCTGCTTAACTTTGTCCTAATTATGGCTTTATGTTCCTGAAAACCAAAATTCTGAACTCATGAAAAATAATAAAACAGGTCCAAGAAAGTTTAGATAAATTTTAGATATGCAGGAAATGCTACAAGCATGTTATAGGATAATAGAGCAGATTTCCACAAAGCATATCTTTCTTATAATAATTTCTTAGTTATGCCAAAGACCATACAATTATTTAGCATCTAATATTGAAGACACTGGGGATTTTTTCCTAACACCTATGCATACTAAAACATCCCAACTCAATATTCTGAATGACTTCTGTTTATTCTTTCTCATACTTTTTACCTATTTAAAATGCAGGATTTATTTGTTTCAATAAAATATTTGTTTCTTTGTACTTCAAGGAAACAATTATCATACAATATGAGTACTTTTTATAATATTTTATTCTTTTTCTAAGGTTTAACCTACTCTTATATATTGCAAGTCAGAAGCATTTTTACCCTATCATTATATATGCTCTAAATATCTGGTAATTAAAATATAGTGCTGGGCATGGCACAGTATCAGAGAGTATTTTGTTCTGTTGTACACAGGGTCTCTATAAGTCAAACTCAATGGCACCTAAGAACAGCAACAACAAGCAGACTAGAACATTATCCTTTATTTTGTAGTATTATGGATTCAATCCCACATCTGATCTCTAGGGGTGGTTCTTGGAGTCTTATTATCAAAGAATAGAATATTTTGATGTCATTGTTAAAGTTAGAATACTCCTGAAATTGCTGATGATGTAATTTTTTAAACACTTTTAGACATTTTCCATTTATCCATTTCTTAATATAGTTTTGATTCTACAAGTAAAGTATTTGGGCATATGATGGGGTAGAAAAAAATAAATTTACATTATCTGAATAAATATAATTTTGCATAGAAATCTTGTTTCATCTTTTCCTACCAATCCCCATAGTATTGCCTCTCATTTCCTCTCAATGGTTATCATTCCAAATGAAAGCTGTAATCATTTCTCTTGCCCTCTCCCCATTTCTTGAACATTCAGATGCCTTTTCTTAAATTTTGCTTCATTTGATTATTAGGAGAAATAATATACACAATAAGTACATAATTACATATGCAAATGTGTTAAGATTTCAATAAGAGGAGGCTTTTAAAAGAGATCATTTGGAGAATCTAATATAGATCTGTAGGGAGAATTTGGGAGAAAATTGGAAAAAACCCAAAACTTGGAAAACAGCTTTTGAAGATCTGGTTTGTAAGTTAGAAATCTAGGGGAAATTGAAAGTAACTTGATTGGACATTTGTGAAAAATCCTTCATAAATCCCCTGAACCTGATTGGACAATTGGAAAACAAGGGACTCGAAACAGATTGGCTCAGACGATTTGGGGCAAGCTATATAAGGAGCTCTACTGCAGCAGTGCTCTCTCTCTCTCTCTCTTTCTCTCTCTCTTCCCCAGACTGCCGATCAAGATAAAACTCTCTCTCTGCAGACCATCCATAAGGAAAGAACTCTCTCTCTGGATTCAAACAGCAACACGGAAGCATTTCTCCTCATGACTACCGGGACCAGGACAACTAGACAGCACTCTCAAGGAAAGACGGACTACAAACAAGCTGATGAAAGCCTCTTGGACCCAGCGCTGGAGGCTGAGGACAGTCTCTGGTCCCAACGCTTGAGGCAGAAGAACTGCCACTGCCTCTGAGGCAGCAATAGAGCTGCAGCACTTAGGCGGCTAACACTTGTTATAGCTGTGCACTTGTTTGGGTTTCTCTCTGCCCTTATCAAGGATGAAAGGCAATAAAGAGCTGTATTTGTCTCCTGCAAGGCAACAGCACCTGAGGCTTTTCCTTTCTCCCTCTCATGGTGTTCCTGAGGGCTGCAGGAGTCCTCACCCCTCACCTGAGGGTCCCAATTGACTTGTGTTTAGTTATCTGTGTGTGTGGCCATGCCTCCTGTCCAAACATCCAGGCCAGACTGGGAGGTGCACATCCATATAGGTCCACTTTCATTAAGTGATATTTAAATGATATTTTCCTGAAACCAAGAATAGGTAGAATTTAGCTGAAGAAAGTCTAGAGAGATTTCCTTCTTAGTTAAGAAAAATATGTCAATAAACCTGAGGCTAGAATATACTTGATGACTTAAGATATTGAAATGGTGCCAGTGTTTTTAGAATGAAGTGAAGAGAGGGACATGGGGTAATACTGAGATCCTAGTAGTTATTGATAGTTGTGACAAAGATTTTAGTCCTTACACAAAGGTCAATTAGATGTGTGAGAGATTTGAATTAGAATGTTGATAACAAGGAAGGAGTTGAAATAAAACCACTAAAGTCATATTTGGGAGGTAAAATCACCAGGACATAGCAAGACAGGCAAGAAGAAGGAGAGATTCATGAAAGATTGTGTCTCTGGCTTGGAGAATTTTATTAAAATGGGAAAAACTATGTGAGAGATAGATATCCAGACAAGGACAGATGCTGAATGGTTTTCAATATGAGGTATTATTAACATTTTCATAGCAGATTGGATGAAAACATCATTTTAGGAGATAGTGAAGAGAGATAACATAATAGGATCTGGAACATAAACCTGAGAATTTAAATACATAGGCATCAGTGATACATTGAATTGACAACACAACAAAACAATTGTGGCCAGAAAACTAAGAGAAAATCAGGGCCTTGATAAAATATGAAAACCAAGGAAAAATAAGAATAATATGTTCTTTGGAATGCTGCTGGATGGCTTAACACAATCAAGATTGTAATATGCCAAAAAATTTTGTGTCATCGAAGAAAGAAAGTGTAGAATAATCAATAACACAGTTTGATCTGCACTAAGATTATATGTACATTGTTAACATGCACTGGTGTACTGAGTTAGCAAAAACATCTATGTTTCTCAGAAAATAACAACATTTCTGAACATATATCACTCTCTAATTCTCTAATCATTGTTGTTGTTGTTAGGTGCCATCAAGTTGGTATCTGACTCATAGCGATCCTCATAGGGTTTTCAATGGCTGACTGTTTCAGGATTGCCTTGGGAGTGGATTGCCAGGCCCTTCTCCCATTTTTGTGGTGCTGGGAATTGAACTTGGGACCTCAGAGACTGCAGTGCAGCACTCTACCAACTGAGCTAAATCCCAGCCCCTCTCTAATCATTAGATGTTGAATTTTTAGTAGTCTTTGGTATATACAATATTAATAAAAATATTATTTACTTCTTCAGATCCATTCCTAAAATTCATAAATATGATTTTCAGGTGAATGTAAAAACATCTTTAATGAACTTCAAAGTCCTCTCTTTGATGCACATTACTCAGAATCCTATCCTGATTTTTCTTTTTTGTGGTACTGGGAGTTGAACCCAGGGCCTCGCGCTTGCATGCTTTGCAAGTGCTGTACCACTGAGCTGCACCCTTAGCCCATTTTTTTTTCTTTATGTGCAACCACACTGGGCAGATTTAATTTTGAAAGGTATTTTTAATGAGGATAATCTTCTGAGCCTGCAGCCATACCACCCTGGCATCCAATTCCATCAGATCTTGGAAGCTAAGCAGGGTTGGGCCTGGTTAGTCTTTGGATGGGAAACTGCTTTGGAATACCATGTGCTGTAGGCTTGAGAGAAGGACCTGGCAGCCCACTACCAAAACAATCAACCATTGAAAACCCTATGAGTAGCAGAGAAGCACTAACAATAGTGTGGGGCATGGCAGTGTGTGGGAGTGTTTCATTCTGTTGTACATAGGGTCACTATGAGTCAGACTTGACTGGACAGCACCTAACAAGAAAAACAACATAATCTTCTGGGTTAGCAGATCTACTTTCAGCACATTAAAGACGTCACTCCAATTTCTTCCGGACTTGCATGGTTTCTTATGAGAAACCTGTTGAAATTCATATTTTTTTCTTCTCTATGTAATGTTTTTTCTTTTGCTTCCTGACTTCAAGATTTTCTTTGTGTTTTGCATTTTCAGAAGTTTAAATATGATATATCTACATGAGAAGTTGTTCATTTTTATATCTATTCCAATTGGCAACCTCTGAATTTCTGTAGTTTGGTGTCTATCATTAATTTAAAAAATTCTATATCATTATTTTTTTCTGTTATTTCTGTCTCATTCTACTTCATCTGAGTTTCCAATTACACATATAAAAGATCATATGATATTGTTATTCAGCTCTTGGATGCTTGTTTGTGTCTTTATCCCCCTTTCTTCCCTTTCTATTTTAAAAGTTTAATTGGTTGTGTTCAATTTCAGTGAGTGTTTCTCTTATTGTGTTGAATGTACTACTCTGATGAAGACATTCCTTACATCTATTGTGTTTTTTTATTTATAAAATTTTAATTTCATCTTTTTAAAGTTTCATATCTCTGTGCTGAGTTTACTTAATTTTGCATGTAATATATGTATATATGTGTTTATCCACAAATGTTGTTAGGTGCTGTTGAGTTGAGTCTCATAGCAACCCTATGTACAACAGAATGAAACACTATCCAACATTGTGCCATGCATGCCCAGCACTGTCAATGTTTCTCTGCTATTCCCAGGGTTTTCAATGGCTGATAGTTTTGGGAGTGGGCTGCCAGGTCCTTCTCCCAAGCCACAGCACTGGGTATTCCCTGATAGTCTTCCATCCAAGGCATAATCAGGCCTGAACTTGCTTAGCTTCTGAGATCAGATGGGATCAGATGCCAGGGGGTTAATGGCTGTAGACATATCTACATTTATGTGTATATGTGTGTGTATGTATGTATGTATGTATGTGTGTGTGTGTATATATACACATGTTGCTGTTGTTAGGTGCCATTGAGTTGGTATTTGACTCATAGAGACCCTATGTACAATAGGTGAAACACTATTGTCAGTGCTTCTGTGTTATTCATAGGGTTTTCAATGGTTGATTGTTTCTTGGGCGTGGGCTGCTGGGTCCTTCTTCAAGGCCTATAGCACCTAATGTTCCCAGGTAGTCTCCCATCCAAGTACTAGCCAGGTCTGACCCTGCTTAGCTTCTGAGACCTGACATTATCAGATAGCACAGTGGTACTGCCTCAGGCCAATACACACACACATATACAAACACACACATACATACACACACACACACACACACATGCACACACCCTTTAACATATTATTTGCAGTTATTTTTCTTGTCAGCTATGACTTCTTTTGGGGGTGTATTTTCTCTCTTTTCTTATTTTTTGACATAACTCATTGCTTTTTGTGAAGGGTACGCTCTTATTTAGGGCAGTGAAGACATTGTTAAGTAGTTTTTATGCCTCAAAATATATATGTCTTGTGTATCACATGGGCCTTTAATGTACAAGGTGAGCTAATCTAGTTAGGATATAGGCTGCTGTTGAAATTTGTTGTTGGTGTACTTAACATCAATATACCATGATCTTTAAGTTACTACAGTAATATGGTATATTCTAGGTGGGGATGGTATGGGGATTCCTTATGTTTAAATCAGAGAAATTCTGTTCTACCTTTAATATTAATTTTTTTTAGTGTTTTTGTTTGTTTTGTTTTCTTTCATATTTCAGAGGGAAATTCTTTGCCTGATTTGTTCCTCTGCTATTCCTCCACCAGAAGTATCTAGTGCTAGATGCTGCTCAAGTCCTATCAATTTTTCAGGCTAGGTGGTAGAATTGGTCATCAGGAGCTTTCTTTGTTGTTTGGATTAAGCCTTAGAGAGGCATCATATTTCTGGATCTTATACCCTTCCTGCTGTAGCCCTGGTTATAGCTCTGGACATTGACTTTCTTTCTACTCTTCCTCATAAAGGTAGGGTTTTTTTTAATCCTTCTCCACTTTTTTCGTTTACCTGTTCCCCTTTGCTCAGCTCCACTGAAGATGACAGTGTTTTTGGACATTCCTTTAACACAAGGTCAAGATATTATAAAAGTGGAGTTGGTATGAAAGGATCCAGGCATGTTGCATGCCTCAAATGCCAGCTTTGGTTTCTCTCTTTATGCCTGTTCTATAACACTCCTTTTCTTAGAGCCTCCTTTCTCCTTTTGTGTGCATGCCCAGAGTGGTTCTGGGCAAAGTATGTGGAAGTTTATGGACTTTCTAGATTTTTTCAGAATGTTTTCTCAGCCCTCACTTGGTCTTTAGTGATATGTCAACTCTTCTAGCTGAATTCTCCCTACTAGTGTCTAGTTCCATTTACTTCAGAAGAGGAAGTGTTTATGTCTCATGTCACTCTGAAGTTAAAGTCATTCTACTGATTTTTGGACCAGTTTATTGGTCTATGCCTTTAGTTCTCTCATTGTCTTAAAAAGTCATGAATTTGATTTTTTTTTTATTATAAGGATCAGAGCTACACTTTCTACTCTTTCCAGATATTTTACACTATAGACTGATTGCCTTTCCATCCAAGGGCATCCATCTAGTAAACAGAAGGATGGGTTACTGTCCTATTACTTAACTAAATATTTTTCATTTTCATTTTCTTTTTCTCTGTCTTTTTTTACTAAGTTTGTATGCATGTCTTTGTTTTTTCAATTTGTGTGTATTTTGCACTATAACAAGATGTATGCATATATGTATCTTTTTAACTATTTTTGCATGAGAAATTTTTTACCTGGGTATGTGTGGATATATCCATGGCATATATAATGCATCTTAGAATATTTCAAAAGCTTTGGTATAAGACTATTTTCTGAAAAAGCAATTATGCAATACAAAATCTAATAACAAATAGTAGATTACTTTGTATTATGTGAACATTGAGACTGGAGGGTTTTTTCTTTTCTCTAGTTCCCATATGAAAATTTTTATGATAATGGTCATAAGTTCTTTAAGAGATTTTTAAAGACAACCCCTACTAAAGAATAATATAAATTCCTGTGTTGTATTACCATTTTTTTATTTATTCTTGTAGTGTATATTCTTAAAAGTATTTATGATATATGTATAAATAGAAAATATAGCTTCCCTTTCAGTTTTGGGACTTTTTTGCCTTACCATTTTGGTGAAAATTATTCTATCTAACATAAGGAATATCTCCAAAATATTCTGATTATCTTCTACAACCAGAATGTCCTCTTCCTTGATATACTGAGAATATCTAAAAGCTGCTTCATTAGGAGAAAGTAAATGCTCAGTAATATTTTTTTCTATACTTATTCATGGTCTGATGGAATGCTTTGTTCTCTTCTTGGACTACTTAGGCATTTCCTTAATGAGAAAATTCAGTTTTTAGAGCTTAGAGTTGAGATATATTTTAATTATGCCATATGCTTTGGTATGAGTGGAACTATTACTGATATCATTAATTTCTAACTTTTATCACAATTGTTCCAATTGGAAGGACTAACATGAGAAATAAGAATGGAGAAAAAATATAGATAGTGAGAGTAAGATTATACCCATAAAACTCTTGTTGCATTAAACCTTTTTAGTTTTAGCCAATTTAGGTATTGGACTTTTGTCATTTCACAAGGGAAGATAATTTATCTTATAATTTATAAGAATCTTTATATTATCTTTATATTACCAGTAAAATTTAAAAATATTTATCATATATTTACTCAATTTCAAATTATTTTAGCCAATCAGCCAGCTACCCTAAAATATCTTCTTTTTCTAAATCTCTAACACATGTCAATATGTATTCATTATATTTACTTTGTTCTTTAAATAGACACATTTTAAATTAATTGTTATATGCTTCATGTACTGCCTTTATGAATAACTTGTTGCCACTTGACAGCTATTCATCCCTTGATTTCCTAGAATTAATTGATTTCCTTATGATAATGAAGGGGCATCCCACTGCAGAGTTAGCTGAATTAGCTAACAAGGGATTATATCAAATGACATTTGGAGGATGTAAAGGATGCAACTTCTTGCCCTTTTGATAATAACTTTTTGATCTTGACATTCTCAGCACTGTTTATTTGCCTTTTTCTCTTATCTCAAATTCATCCTTCCTTGTTTCTTTCTGCTCAGCTAACTGATTTTACTACCATTAATCTGGAGATTTAGAAGTTGGTATTTAGTTTCATAAAGGCTCAATATTGTTAAGATGTCAATTATCCCTTGATAGATCTATAGATTCAATGCAATCTCAATTAATAGAGAACTTTATTAGTTACTTTTCCCATTACTGTGATAGAATGCCTGATATAAACAACTTTAGGAGGAAAGATTTATTTTGCCTCATGGTTTCAGTGAATTCAGTTCATGGTGCTTGGACCCATGGGCTTGAGCAGAACATAATGATCACAGAAGCAGATGGCAGAGGCTGTTCTTCACTTGCTGGCATATAGGAAGTGAGAAAGCAGAGAAAGACTTGTCCAGATACAAGATATCCCCTTGGACAGGACTTCAGTGATACATCTCCTGTAGCTAGGCCCCACCTCAGAAAGGTTCAGTAACCTCTAAAAACAGCACCACTCTGCAGACCAAGTGTATATCACATGAACCTGTGGGGGCCATTTTGTATTCAAATCCCATAACTAAAGCTATATAATTTGTGGTTATGACTGAAAATTGACAGTTAATTTTAATTTTATATTTATCAAGAATTCTTAGACCAAGAATATCTTGACAAATAATAAAAAAGATATAAAAGTATTTTATATATCTACAGTAATAAACACGCACCTTCTGTCCCAGAGTAAAGAGAAGCCTCAATTAGGGGTTTAGAACTCACATTGAATAGATAGAAACAGTGATAGTTTAGATTGGGAGACAGAGGATGAAACTGGATGGACACTGAAATCCAGCATTTGGCTTCAGAGGAGCTACACAGAGGTCAGTAGCAGGACCACCATTCCGCCATTTCACCTTCACGCAGACGGCAGGATAGAATACCGGGGACTTCGCCCACACACCCACGGGAGCCAGACCCAACACAGAATGCAACCTTGACATCGCACTGTTACCCTGCTCGAGGGACACAAACTGCAAGTCTTCGGGTGAATCAGTTTTGAGGTGGCACATGGAATCGCCATCTTTAGCGACATACATCCCGCAGCCTGAGATGCCGGGCTGTTGTAGGTCCCTCACGCTAGAAAATAGGGGTCAGAGCCATGAGAGTAGATACTCGAGGGTATGGGGAGTAATCATGGAGGGAACTGGGAAACCAGTGCCAGCAGTATGCATCCAGAGCTGAAATGCGGCTCCCTCCCTCCTGTTGTGGCGGGACAGTCATGCAGACGCAATCTCCACAGACATACGGGCACACATATGCCTGGACCCCAGACACACCAGAGAGGATCCTAAGTCATCCCACTGCACTGTGGAGAAAGGTGAGGTCTGCGGAGGAGGCTGAGTGCCAGGCGGACAGAGTGCTCTTTTCTGGCAGAGTCTTGCGGGACAATTAGACACAAGAAGAATAGTTTCGAGTGCAATCGCCGTGCATGGCAGACCTACTATAGACTCTCTCCGGGGGGGTTGAATATCATCCCACCCACAAGAGGATTTGGTCCTCCCAAGCGGTCTCCCAAGTGGGCAGAAAGCCCTGCAATAAAAAAAAGAAAAGAAAAGAGAAGAAAATCCACGATAGCAGCCATATTCCCTCCATGCTATAGGCTTTGGGCCGGAAATCTCTGATTTGGGGAATTGGTGCCCAAACTACGTGGGACAGGGAGAACCCCAGGGAGGACCCCACAGGCTCCACTGCTTCTCAAACAATACAATAGACACAGAATATTTCCTGGAACCATTTCTTTGGTCATTGTGGGGCAATTTGCCATTTTCTATGTAATTGGCAAAATCTCTATAGACTAAGGCACACTGCTCCTGCAGATTGTGTGAACATACTGCCGTTCTGAGTTCTGGAGGGAGCACTGCTTCCTGCAGTATCAACTTCACCCGGTGGAACTGGGTGCCCACAGTGCACCTACAAGAACATACCAGGTTTTTTTTTTTTTGTATGAGGATTTGAATCCAGGGTCTTGCGCCTGCCTGCTTTGTAGGTGCTGGACTGCCGTACTGCGCCCCCAGCCCATATTTTTTACTTTTTGAGACAGGGGCTTGCTGGGTTGCACAAACTGCCTCTGATCTCGGGCTTGTGGTCCTCCTGTCTCCGCCCCCCAAACCACTGGGATTGCAGGCATGCACCACCGCACCTGACTAGAAGTGTTTTATAGGTGTATGCGAGCGTGTATGCATGGTTTTGTTTTTGTTTTGATTTTTTTTGTTTGTTTGTTTCTTGGGGTTTTTGTTTTGTTTTGTTTTGTTTTTTTGTTGTTGTTTGTTTTTCTTGTTTTGTACGGGGGTTTGAAACCAGGGTCTTGCGCTTATTCGCTTTGTAGGTGCTGGACCGCCGTGCTGCGCCCCCAGCCGATTTTTTTTTAACTTTTTGACACAGGGTCTCGCTGGGTTGCACAGGCTTCCTGTGATCTTGGGCTTCGATCCTCCTGCCTCCGTCCCCAAGCTGCTGGGAATGCAGCTGTACACCACTGCACCTGAGTATAAGCAATTTTATACGTGGGTGGGAGTGTGTATGCGTGAGGGTTTTTTTTTTTTTTAATTTCTTCCTTTCTTGTTTTACTCTCTTCCCTCTTTCTATTCTCCTTCTTTTTTTCTTATGCTATATATGCATCCTTGTATTAATTATTTTACCATCAGAGCCCTACACGTCTGTCAGTTTGCCATGGGGGCTTGCGTGTTGGGATGAGGCTGAGAGCTCTGCCACTGTAATCTTGGACATGAGCAAGGTTACCCATGGTAGACAAGTTTTCAGCTGAGCTTCCAGACTAAGACAGACTAGGGAGTAGGACCTGGCGGGCCACTCCCGAAACAACTAGCCATTGAAAACTCTATGGATAACAAAGAAACACTGTCAGATATAGTGCCTGAAAATGAGGCCCCCAGGTTGGAAGGCACTCAAAAGACTACTGGGGAAGAGGTGCCTCCTCCAAGTAGAATCTACCGTGATGATGGAAATGGAGTAAAACCGCAGGGTGCTCAACTTGCTGATGTGGCACGACTCAAAATGAGGAGAAACAACTGTAAACATCCATTAATAATTGGAACATGGAATGTACATAGTATGAATCTAGGCAAATTAGAAATTGTTAAAAGAGAAATGGAGTGCATAAACATTGACATTCTAGGCATCAGTGAGCTAAAATGGACTGGCATAGGCCATTTTGAGTCAGACAATCATATGGTCTACTATGCTGGGAATGATAAACTAAAGAGAAATGGG
>VMDO01007198.1:27526-56470 GCA_007922755.1 Pedetes capensis | reverse complement strand
CAATATCCATACGCCTACAAGGAAGGCCAGTTAATATGACTATTATTCAAATTTATGCACCCACCACCAAGTCCACAAATGAAGAAAGGGAAGACTTCTATCAGCTTCTGCAATCTGAAATAGATCAAACATGCAATCAAGACATACTGATAATCACTGGTGACTGGAACGCAAAGGTTGGAAACAAAGAAGAAGGCTCAGTAGATGGAAAATATGGTCTTGATGACAGAAATGAAGCTGGAGATCACATGAGAGAATTTGTCAGACCAATGACTTTTTCATTGCAAATACATTTTTTCAACATCGTAAACGGAGACTATACACATGGACTTCACCAGATGGAACATACAGGAATCAAATTGACTACATATGTGGAAAGAGATAATGGGAAAGCTCTGTACAAAATGTCAAAACAAGACCAGGTGCTGACTGTGGATCAGACCATCAACTTCTCATATGCAAGTTCAAACTGAAGCTGAAGAAAATTAGAACAAGTATATGAGAGCCACAGTATGACCTTGAGTATATACCACCTGAGTTCAGAGACCACCTCAAAAATAGGTTTAATGCATTAGAACATGGAGACCAGAAGAGTGGTGGCATGACATAAAAGATATCATTCAAGAAGGAAGGAAAAAGTTCTTAAAAAGACAAGAAAAAAGAAAAGACCAAATTACATGTCAAAAGAGACACTGGCCCTTGCCCTTGAACGACCAGCAGCTAAAGCAAAAGGAAGACAGGAGGAAGTTAAGGAACTAAACAGAAGATTACAGAAGGCAGCTCGAGAAGACAAAAGCAAATATTATAATGACATGTGCAAGGAGCTGGAGGCAGAAAACCAAAAGGGAAGAACACGCTCCGTGTTTCTCAAGCTTAAGGAAGTGAAGAAAAAATTCAAGCCTCGAGTGGCAGTCGTGAAAGATTCTACAGGGAAAATATTAAATGATGCAGGAAACATCAAAAGAAGATGGGAAGAATACACAGAGTCATTATACAAGAAAGAATTGGTAGATGACCAACCATTCCAAGAGGTTGCATATGAAGAGGAACCAATGGTGTTGAAGGAACAGGTGGAAGCTGCCTTGAAAGAACTGGTGAAACACAAGGCTCCAGGAATTGATGGGATACCAATGTTGTTGTTGTTGTTAGGTGCCGTCGAGTCGGCATCCGACTCATAGCGACCCTCTGTACAACAGGGGAAACACTATTGTCAGTGCTTCTCTGCTGTGCATAGGGTTTTCAATGGCAGATTGATTTTTGGGAGGGGGTTGCCAGGTCCTTCTCCCAAGCCTACAGCTTCTGGTGTTCCCAGATGGTCTCCCATCCAGGTACTAACCAGGCCTGACCCTGCTTAGCTTCAGAGATCTGACGGGATCCGATGCCACAGGGCTATAGCTGCAGGCTGGGATACCAACAGAGATGTTTCAACAAACAGATGCAGCACTGGAGGTGTTAACATGTTTGTGCCAACAGATTTGGAAAACACCTACCTGGCCAACTGACTGGAAGAAATCGATATTTGTGCCTGTTCCCAAAAAAGGGGATCCAACTGAATGTGCAAACTATTGGACAATAGCATTAATATTGCACACCAGCGAAATTCTACTAAAGATCATTCAGAAGCGACTGCAGCAGTATATAGACAGGGAATTACCGGAAAATCAAGTGTGATTCAGAAGAGGGCGGGAAACTAGGGACATCATTGCTGATGTCAGGTGGATATTAGCTGAAAGCAGAGAATATCAAAAAGATGTCTATCTATGTTTTATTGACTAGGCAAAAGCATTTGTTTGTGTGAATCATAACAAATTATGGATAACACTTCAGAAAATGAGAATACCAGAACACCTAATTGTGCTCATGAGAAATCTGTACATGAACCAGGAGGCAGTTGTTCGAATAGAACAAGGAAACACTGAGTGGTTTAAAATTGAGAAAGGTGTGCGTCAGGGCTGTATACTTTCACCCTATCTCTTCAATTTATATGCTGAGCAAATAATACGAGAAGCTGGACTTTATGAGGAAGAATGTGGCATCAAGATTGGAGGAAGACTCATTAACAACTTGTGTTATGCAGATGACACAACTCTGCTTGCTGAAAGTGAAGAGGATTTAAAACATTTCCTGATGAAGATCCAAGATCATAGCCTTCAATATGAGTTACGACTAAACATCAACAAAACAAGAATCCTTACAACTGGGTCAGCACGCAACTTCACAATAAATGGAGAAATGATTGAGGTTGTCCAAGATTTTGCTTTGCTTGTCTCTATAATCAACACCCGTGGAAGCAGCAGTCAAGAAATCAAAAGATGCACCGCTCTAGGAAAAGCTGTGGCAAAAGATCTCTTTAGAGTATTGAAAAGCAAAGATGTCACATTGAAGACGAAGGTGCATCTGACTCATGCCATGGTATTTTCAGTGGCATCATATGGTTGTGAAAGCTGGACATTGAACAATGGAGACAGAAAAAGAATTGATGCTTTTGAATTGTGGTGCTGGAGACATCTATTGAATATACCATGGATTGCAAAAGAACCAACAAATCTGTCTTAGATGAAATGCAATCAGAATGCTCCTTGGAAGCAAGAATGGCCAGACTGTGTCTTACATATTTTGGACATGCAGTCAGGAGAGATCAATCCCTGGAGAAGGACATCATGTTTGGGAGAGTGGCAGGTCAACGCAAAAGAGGAAAACCCTCCACCAGATGGATTGACAGAGTGTCTGCAACAATGGGCTTAAACATAAATAAGATCATTTGCCTGGCACAGAATCGGCAAGTGTTTTGATCTGCTGTATATAGGGTTGCTATGAGTCGGACTCGACAGCACCTCACAACAACAACAGTAATAAAGACCTTATTATATTGTTCCATGTACTGACTGATAGAATAAAATAGAGAATGTGGAAATGGCTGACAATGGTAACTTAGCAGATTATCAATAGAAAATTTTTATGGATGATTTTTAAAGACATGGTATTAGAACTATTGGCTATCTATCTAGAAAAGAAATGAATCTTGACTTTCTTGTCACACTTTATTTCAGGGCCAGGCACTATGGCTCACATCTGTAATTCCATCTACTCAGGAGGCTGAGGCAGGAGACTGCAGGTTTGAGGCCCAAGGTAGCCTATGCAACTTAGCAAGACCCTGTCCCATAATAAAAAATAAAAAAGAGGCTGAGGGTGTGGCTTTGTGGTGGAGCACTTGCCTAGAATGTATTGAGACCCTGGGTTCAACTACTCAGTACTGAAAAAAAATCATTTCATATGTGCAGTGTGTATAATGCAACATGTAAAGTAATAAAATGTAGGTGATTGGTGACCATCTTCATGGTATTGGGAGCAAAAGTTTCTTAAATACATCATTAAAAGCATTGTCCACAGGGAAAATGTTGATAAACTGGGCTATATTAAAAATAATTTAGTTCACTAACCTATAGAGTAACAGAAAGTACTTTTACTACATATAGCTAACAATAAATTTGTGTCAGGAACAGAAAAAGAATCTCTAAAAGTCAGTAAAAGAGAATGATAATTTCCCAATAAGCATATGCCACAGCATTTGTCACCACGAAGAGTGGGAAAATTTAAAAGGATGATGCTACAAAATTTTGACAAGAATGTAAGGCAAATGGAAGTCTTTTACTGCTGATGGGAATAAAATTGGTAAAACCTCTTTGCAAAACTAACCAATAGTACTCACTAAAGTTGAACATCAACTTGCAATTTTTTTCCATTTCTAGGCATTTTCCAGAAAAATGAATGCACACAAATATGACCAAATACACATAGCAACATTGTTCTTAATGTCTTGAACAGGAAACTACTAAGTTTTCAATCAGGAGTAGACTTTAGTATATATGTGTGTGTGTGTGCCCATGTGTGTATATACATATATACACGTGTGTGTGTGTGTGTGTGTGTGTGTGTGTGTGGTGTGTGGCTGGGATTTAGCTCAGCTGGTAGAGCACTGCGTTGCAGTCTCTGAGGTCTGGAGTTCAATTTCCAGCACTGCAAAATGGGAGAAGGATGTGGCAACTCACTCCCAAGGCAATCCCAAAACAGTCAGCCATTCAAAACCCTATGAGGCACCCTGATACCTAAACCAGAAAAAGATTCATCTAAGATAGAGAATTATAGCCCCATCTCCCTGATGAATCTAGATGCAAAAATATTTAATAAAATTCTGGCAAACAGAATCCAGCAGCAAATGAAAAAGATTATTCATCACGATGAAGTGGGATTTATACCACAGATGCAAGGCTGTTTTAACATATGAAAATCAATTAATGTAATCCAACATATCAAGAAACTGGCAAACAAAAACCACATGATCATCTCAATTGATGCTGAAAAGGCCTTCAACAAAGTGCAACACCTTTTCATGATAAAAAACACTGGAGAAGGTAGGTATAACAGGCAAATACCTTAATTTCATAAAAGCCATTTATGACAAACCTACAGTCAACATTATATTAAATGGAGAAAAACTGAAACCATTTCCTCTTAGATCTGGAACAAGACAAGGATGTCCTCTCTCTCCTATTCTATTCAACATAGTAATTGAAGTCCTGGCCAGGGCAATCAGACAAGAGAAAGAAATCAAAGTGATACAGATTGGCAAGGAAGAGGTCAAATTATCATTATTTGCAGATGATATGATCTTATACCTGAAAGACCCCAAAACCTCAACCAGAAAACTTCTGGATCTAATTAACACCTTCAGCAATGTTGCAGGCTATAAAATTAACACACAAAAATCAATGGCTATCCTACCAAAATCAATCTATAAATTTAATGCAATACCCATTAAAATTCCACTGACTGACTTTACAGAAATAGAAAAAATGATCCAAAAAATTCATATGGAACCACAAAAGACTATGTATAGCCAAAACACTCTTAAGCTGCAAAATGAACACAGGTGGAATCACAATTCCTGACTTCAAGCTATACTACAGAGCAGTGGTGGCAAAAGCAGCTTGGTACTGTCACAAAAATAGGCCCAAAGACATCTGGAACAGAATAGAAGACCCAGAAATGCCTCAACACACCTATAGCCACCTGATTTTTGACAAAGGAGCAAAGCAAGTAAACTGGAAAAAGGACAGCCTTTTCAACAAATGGTGCTGGGAAACATTGTCATCCACATGCAGAAAAATGAAAGTGGATCTGCATCTCTCAATATACACGAGAGTTAACTCAAAATGGATAAAAGAT
Organism: Pedetes capensis; assembly: GCA_007922755.1. Taxonomy (NCBI): domain Eukaryota; kingdom Metazoa; phylum Chordata; class Mammalia; order Rodentia; family Pedetidae; genus Pedetes; species Pedetes capensis. Next base: position 51,244 of record VMDO01007198.1, on the reverse strand, counting down.
CTCAACATAAAACCAGACACTTTAAAACTTATAGAAGGCAAGATAGGCAATACACTCCATCATATAGGCATAGGAAAGGACTTCCTTAATAGGACCCCAATTGCTCAAGAAATTGCAACAAGAATAGATAAATGGGATCACATGAAATTAAAAAGCTTCTGCACAGCAAAAGAAATAATTAACGGAGTCAAGGAAACCCCCATGGAATGGGAAAAAAATCTTCACATTTTATACATCAGATAAAGGTCTAATTACTAGAATTTATAAAGAACTCTAGAAAAAAACTCCCCCCAAAACACCAAATAACCCAATACACAAATGGGCAAAGGAACTTAGTAGACAGTTCTCAAATGATGAGGTCCATAAAGTCATGAAACACATGAAAAAATGCTCAACATCCCTAGCCATTAGGGAAATGCAAATCAAAACAATGCTGAGATTTCACCTTACACCAGTAAGAATGGCCAAGATCAATAAAACAAATAACAAATGCTGGCAAGGTTGTGGGGGAAAGTGAGCACTCTTACATTGTTGATGGAGCTGTAAATTGGTCCAACCACTGTGGAAATCAATATGGAGGTATCTTAAAAAACTAAAAATAGATCTACTGTATGACCCAGCTATAACACTATTGGGAATTTACCCAATGGGAGATGGGTCATCATACCACAGAGACACCTGCATCTCCATGTTCAATGCTGCACTTTTCACAATAGCAAGGATATGGAATCAACCAAAGTGCCCTTCAACAGAAGACTGGATAAAAAAACCATGGTATATGTACACAGTGGAATACTACTCAGCAATGAAGAAAAATGAAATAAGGTCATTCGCAGCAAAATGGATGGAATTAGAGAAAATTATTTTAAGTGAACGAACACAAGCTCAAAAAAAGAAACACCACATGTTCTCACTCATACATGGGAGTTGAATCAAAATTATAACAAGGAAAAATCCTCTTCAAATGTCAGATCAAAATAAAAGGGGAAAAAAAGGTAAGAATGGTGTCAGTATAAGTAGTCTAGAAAATGCATGCAATTTTTCTAAGAAGATAAAAGCAAAGATCACTTCAGGAAAAGTTTCTATCTTAAACCGAACTGGAATCCAAGGACATATAGAAAAATATTACCAAGTGAAAGATAGAGAAGACTTAAATGGGGAGGGTAGGGGGGAAGCATATGGGAGGGTATATGAATAATGTACATCAAAATGCATATATGGAAACGTCAGAATGAAAAGCATGTCAGAATGAATAACATTAAAGTGTACATTAAAAAAATCCAATAAAAAAAGAAGAAAACCCTATGAGGGTTGCTATGAGTCAGACTTGACTTGATGGCACCTAACAACAACAACAACAACAACAACAACAACAATAAATATATATATGTGTATATATTATATATATACATATATAATTATATGTATATATTTCATACACATAAAAATTCCTGAACTATTACTATTCATAGGAACTATTGCTATTCAATATTCCTAGATACCAGTTATTCAATCTTACTAATGAAATTTGAAACAAAAGAAAACAGACATGAAAGTGTACATAAATGATGAGTACATTTATATAAAATATAACACACAAAATTAACCTGTGTTTCTCTAAATCATGTTAAAATACTCATAAGTAAGAGAATAATACCTAAAATGTAATAGGAGGTAGAATCCTGGAATGTTGATTATGTTCTATTTCTTGATGTGATTGGTAGTTGCAAATATGGTTCACTTTGAAAATTCATCAATAATTTCAGTACTTATGATTTTATTACCTTTTGTTTGTATAATACGTTGAGCGAAGTTCAAGTGTAAGCACTAGCCTTTATTTTAAAAATACCCTTCATTCTAAAACTATTTTTAAATTTAAAATTAGAAGGAATAGGAAATGGGAAAAAATTCAAGAAAGAGGAGAAGAGAAATAAATCAGAAGTTGCAGTATTTATTTCTATAAATATTTTTCAAGTGGTTATTACTTTCATTGTCAACATTATAAGTTTTGTAAGATGATAAATTAGATCTTTTCTCTGTTGAGATGGTTCAAAATGTTTGTAAAACACTAAAGAAAATCAAAAGAGAATAGACAATTAAAAACAAATTTTGATGGATTCAAAGGAGAGAAATTATTTAAGTTTAGCCAGAATTCAATAATCATGGAGGAAATGACAATTGGGCAGTTATTGAAGGATGTTTTAGATAGTGATGTGAAGTATCATGTGGCAAAGTATATGCTTACTGAAGTCAAAAAGTATATAGCAAATTTGGGAAACTAAACAATTCAGAGACTTCTAAACTATGACCATTTAGAAAGAAAAAAAAAATAGAAGAAATAAATGGGAAAGTTGGTTCAATTCAGTTGCCGGGTAATGTTGAACACCATTCTAAGAAATTTGGATCCCTAACTCCCTCCCTTTTTGTCAATACTGAATTTCCATGGAAAGATTTGTGTAAGAAGTTGACATCTGACCTATAATTTTATGAATGTATTTGGAGGAGATATGAAGGGAGGATTAAACTGGAGAAAGTAATTTGAGTTTTGGGCAATTTTAAAAGAACCCAATCCCCTCAATTAATACATAATAACAGAAGCTCTTACCAGTTGATAGCATAGCAAATCACAGAACTCCATTTTCTGAATTTTTAGCAAAAGGATCATTTCTTTAAAATGGAATTCAGAACAAGTAACTAAAATAGGTAGCTATTGAATACCCTAAGTAAGAAAAGATGATGGCACGGTCACAGATAGTGGCAATATGAATAAGCTGACATTTGAGAGAGACTTCGAAAAGATGTGACAGGAATTGGTAACTAATTAAATGCTGGGCATGGAGGGGAGTATTCTGTATTCCAACTTGAACGACTGGAAGAAGGAAGATGTTCTTAAGTCAGGTAAGAAAAGGAGAGTGAGCTGGTTTGGGAAAGAAGGGAAGAAGTTGAATTTATTCCTGAATACAAATCACCAGTGTTAGCCACAAGACAGCAATGAATTCAGAAGTTCTGTTCAAGCCTTCTTTTTATGGCTGAGATGATATCATGTCAAAATGACTGACCAGCTCAGCCACTTCAGATATTTACTCAAACCAATTGCTGAGAATTTGATTAACTGTTTGGGAAAACATACAAGAATGCACTTTTTCATTTTTACTTAGTTGTTTTACTTGGTTGATTTGTATAGATAGATCAGGAATTTTTTCTTATGAACACACGTGTGTGATGTTTGTTTCCTTGTGCTGCATTTTGGAATTCATCTGAATTAACCATGCTGGGAAGGGAGAAAGAGGTGCATCACTCAGCTGCAGCCATATTTCCCTTCAGCAAAATATTTTGAAATAAACCATTCAGAAACCTTCATTCAAAATGACAAAGTGATGAGAGAGAAAAGTATTCTCCATCTATAATTGTATAAAAAAAGGAATAGAGCAACTGTTGGAGACCATAATTCAAATATGGGTTTTGAAATAATATAAACAGAATCACAATAAGAATTGAAACTAAATATTGATCCATATCAGTGAAGTTTATGATTAAATCTTGTTCTAATATAACTTGCTAAAAGTTGAATATATGGGTCATGGTAGGCTAAGAAAATTAGTATAAGATTTTTTTCCCTGTGGATGTGCTTTTCATCTCAAGATATGTAATTCATTGAATTTTTATGTAAAGTCAAAATCTTGGCCACTTTAATTAATTCTGAATCATACTTGAGAAATATTACTTTTTAAGCTTTACTAGACTCATCTTGTCTATATAATTAGTAGTTTATTTTCATAGGATCCTATTAGCATAGAAAATATCTTTGTTTCATCTGATAGAGAATTAAAAAATGACATTCTCCCTGTCTTAGTAATACAATTGTTTTTCTTTTTCAGTCCTTTTAGGTTAATCCCACTGGGCTTCACCCCTAGCCCATTTTTAATTTTTTTTTTAATTTTGAGTCAGAATCTCATTAAGTTACACAGGCTACCTCTGGCCTTGAACTGATGATCCTCCTGCCTCAATGTCCTGATTCTTTGGGGTTACTGGCATGTGTCACTGTGCCTTACCTGCTAGTAAATCTTGTTCTTCATTTTCAGAACATGTAAATTTCTAAGAGGACACTTTCAGCTGACTGTTTCCCAAATATCCAAGAGGAAGGGATTGGCTTCTCAATCTAGATACCTAAGTGTGAAACAAGATCCTTGGATTGGGCTCTGCTGACATATTCTTTAAAATATTGCAGGTAAACTCATATTCTTGACATATAGGACCAGATAGAGGCATCCATAAAAGAGTTAGACAAAGGAGAATGACAGATATGGGAACAAAATGATAGGGGTGAAGGAGAGAGAGAATAGGTAACATCCTTAAAAACAATAAATTCCAAATGTTCTCATTCAATTATGGAAACTAAGAGAAGTTGATCACACAGAAGGAGAAAGTAGGGTAGTGATCACTGAAGGCTGGGATGTAGAGGGGAAGGATGAATAGCAAGAGAGTGGCTAATGGGCACCAAAACATAGGTACCAGGAGAAAGTAGTTCTGATGTTATATAGCAGAATGGAACAACTATAGACTGCAACCTCAGGTGTATTTGGACATATATAAAAGAGAAGAATTTGAAGGTCCACAAGATACATACAAATGGTAATATTTGAGGAGATAGAAATGCTAATTAACCTAAATTGGTCATTATACATTATGTACAAGTCAAATTATACTACTATACCCCATACAAAAGTACATGTCAATTAAAAATAAAATTTAAAAAAAATTAAAAAATAAAATTATTAAGGAAGTAAACAGCCGGCCACGGTGGCACATGCCTGTAATCCCAGCAGCTTGGGAGGCAGAGACAGAATGATCTCAAGTTCGAGACCAGAGACAGTTCTGCATAACTTAGTGAGACTCTGTCCCAAATAAAGTAAAAAAAATGGGCTGGGGTGCAGCTCAGTGGTCCAGCATTTGCAAAGTATGGAAGTGGGAGGCCCTGGGTTCAACTCCCAGTACGGCAAAAAATAAATAAATAAATAAATAAATAAATAAATATAAAAAATCTTCCACTCGATTTAATGCTTAGAATGAAATTTTGATACACTTACTATGAATTTTGATACATTTAATATATTTAATTAAAAAAGAAATATGTTCTTATGTCACCAAGGCTGGCCTCATACTCAAATGTGGCCTATGTTGTCCTCGAACTTGCAATCCTCCTGCCTCTACATTCCAAGTGCTAGGATTACAGATGTGTGCTACCACACTTGACTTTTAAAATATTACATTTTAAGCACATTTAACACCATGTTAAAGAAGAAAAACCAATTTATCCTAGATGTAAAAATTTTCTACAATATTATGATAAAAAACATTAATAATTTAAAGTAAGTATGTGGTAGATGTTCAAAGAAGAAGCTTCCATGAAAAGAAAATAAAGAAATTATATTCCCAAAATGTACTGAGGGTTGCTATGAGTCAGATTCAAAAACCCAAAAGGAAAAGAAAGAATGAAAGAAGGAAAGACAGAAAGAAAGAAAAGAAAAGAAAGAAAGAAAGAAAAGAGGGAGGGAAAAAAGGAAGGAAGGAAAGAAGGAAGGAAATAAGGAAATAAAGAGGGCCAGGTCCTATGGCATAGGCCTATAATCTTAGTGATTTGGGAAGCTAAGGGAGGAGGTTCTTGAGTTAAAGGCCAGAGTCAGCTGGTACAATTTATTAAGACCTTTTCTCAAAATAAAAAGGGGGCTCAGGGTGCAGCTTACTGGTAGAACACTTGCTTAACATGTGCAAAGCACTGGCCTCAACCTCCCAGTACTGGGAAAAGAGGGGGGGGGGAGAGAGAGAGAGAGAGAGAGAGAGAGAGAGAGAGAGAGAGAGAGAGAGGAAATAGAAGCCATAAAAATGAGATCTAAATCATTTTTAGGGATTTTAAAATTCAAAGTCAAGATGAATCAAAAGATTTTTAAACACACTAGACGAACTTACTTTGTCATATATAAGCCTACTATATAAACCTATGATGACTGAAACATAGCAGTATGGGGGGGGGGGATAAGCAGAACTCGATCAATGTAAAAAATTACTCTCTGAATATGTGGAGTCCTGATACGTGACAAATGTGGCATTGAACATCAGAAGAGAAAAGAAGCAATAAATTTATTTTAGAAAGTTAACTAACTTTACAGAAAAAAATAAATTTAGATTCTAATTACACCATGCACAAAGATCAATTGTAAGTGGGTTAAATTACTTTGAAGAGTAAAAATTAGACAAGTTTTAGAGGAAAATACTAGCTTTCATATTCATGGTCTAGTAGTTGACAGGGATAATTTCAAGAAGACAAAAAAGAGGAACTAATTGGTGAATTAATTACATTAGAATTTAAAACTTCTGCAAATCAAAAACAGTTTTATAACTACATGTTTTATTATTCTTTAACTTTGCTTTTATATGTTAGTATAAAATGAGTCCTTCACACATCTGTCAATTTATCATACTGTGGGTGCTGTGTGTTGCTATGAAGCTGAAAGCTATGCCACTGGTATCTCAGATACCAGCAGGGTCACCCATGGTGGACAGGTTTCAGCTGAGCTTCTAAACTCAGACAGTCTAGAGAGTAGTACCTGGCAACCCACTCCTGAAACAACTAGCTATTGAAAACTGTATGAATAGCAGAGAAAAACTGTAAGATACAGTGCTGGAAAATGAACCCCCCAGGTTGGAAGGCAATCAAAATACTACTGGGGAAAGTGAAGAAGATTTGAAATATTTACTGATGAAGATCAAAGAACATAGACTTCAGTATGGACTGTAACTCAACGTTAGCAAAACAAAAATCTTTACAACTGGGTCAGTATGCAAATTCACAATAAATGGAGAAAACATTGAAGTTGTCCAAAATTTTGCATTACTTGGTTGTACAATCAACACCTGTGGAAGCAGCAATCAAGAATTCAAAAGATTTTTTGGGAAAAGCTGTGGCAAAAGATCTCTTTAGAGTATTGAAAAGTAAAGATATCACATTGAAGATGAAGGTGTGTCCGACTCATGGCATGGTATTTTCAGTCACATCATATGGTTGTGAAAGTGGGACATTGAACAAGGGAGACAGAAGAATTGATGCTTTTGGATTACAGTGTTGGAGATGATTACTGAATATAACATGGACTACAAAAAGAACCAACTGATTAGTCTTTGAAGAAGAGCAACCAGAGGGCTGCTTGGAAGGAAGCAAGCAAGGATGACTAGACTGCGTTTTACATATTTTGGACATGTAGTCAGGAGAATCTAATCCCTGGAGAAGGACATGATGTTTAGGAGAGTGGTGGGTCAATGAAAAAAAGAAAAAAACTCTACTTGATGGATTGAAACAGTGTCTGCAACAATGGGCTTAAACATAAATAAGATTGTGTGCCTGGTACAGAATTGGGAAATGTTTCCTTCTGGTGTATGTAGCGTTGCTATGAGTCTGAACCACCTCGATGGCACCTAACAACACAAGATGAGTTTGCAAACATTGTAAAATATTATTTTGAAGTTTTCTAATATTTCATAAGTAACACTCTTAATATATTTATGTTTTTAAGATGATAGATGTAATCTTAGTTCATTCCTTTTTTAACATTGATAATACATTGAGTTGAGCTGCAAGGATATTCTTCCACATATGTATTTATTCTTGTACTGGTAGAAATTGAGGTTATTTCTATTTTCTCCTTTTATGTATAGTATCACTATGAACATAGTTGCAATATGATTTTGGGCAAAGATTTTCTCAAAGTTGAGGTTAAGTAGGAAGGCAAATGAGGAGGCAGAGAAATAGGACCAGGGAGAACACATAGGATTTCATGCAGGACATTTGGTAGGACAGTGGGCAAGATGGAAGGAAGTAAGTAAAGAAAGACAGAAGGAGAACCTGAAGTAAATATGGCATAAAATTAATATTGGCAGAAAGTTGGGTAGAGGACATGTAAACTGTTCATCTTACTGTACTATATGATATATTCATATATTTATATATATGTACATGTACATATATATATCAATGTTGTTGTTGTTAGGTTCCTTCAAGTTGAGCCCAACTCATAATGACCCTATGCACAACAAAATGAAATACTCCCAGATTCTGTGCTAGGCACACAATCTTTTTTATGTTTAAGCCCATTGTTGCAGACACTGTGTCAATTCAGCTAGTTGAGGGTCTTCCTTTTTTCATTGATCTGCCAATCTTCAGGGATTTGTTCCTCCAGACAACATGTCAAAAATACCTCAGACTTAGTCTAGCCATCCTAACTTCCAAGGAGCACTTTGGTTGCACATTTTTTAGGACAGATCTGTTTCTTCTTTTTGTAATCCACAGTATATTCATTATTCATCTCCAACATCATAATTCAAAGGCATCAATTCTTCTTCTCTCTCCTTTATTCAATGTAAGCTTTCACAACTACATGATATGACTGAAAATACCATGGTATGAATCAGGCGCACCTTTGTCTACAATGTGATATCTTCACTTTTCGTTTTTACTATGGATGAATTCAAACCTTTTCTGATTTTGTCAATGGTGTTTGCCACATTGTTGGTGTTTTGATGATTATATAAATTATTTTAGATCATAATGCATATGAATAATGAATATCGTCAGACTTCTTGGCTAGTATATGTGATAATTGGTGTTTTATTTGATTTGCATCATATTTTACCTCATCTGGTAGATATGTATACACTTATTTTCAGATAGTATTTGTTTCATAATTATTTTAAAGGTTGTTTATTTTTATTTATCTTGAATTTTACTGCTTTTGAAGATGCTAAGAGGGAAATAGGTAAAAAAAGATTTTTATTCTGTCATCTTTTACAGCAAATCAAAATATATCATGCATTTAGGTCTTCATTTTTCTTTCTTTCTTCCTTATTTATTTAGTTATTACTTGGGGGTTTAATATAGAGCCTTGCACATACTTTGCAAGTGTTCCACCTCTGGGATGATCCTCAGTTCAGTTTGAGTCAGGATCTTTCTAAGTTCTATAGGCGGCTTCTGGCCTTGAACTCACAATCCTCCTGCCCCTCCCACCCAAGTTTCTGGTATCACAAGCAAACACCACAGTTCCCAGGTAGATTTTCTTTATTACATACAAATTATATGTCAATACTAATTTTTCTCAACATGATTACTGGTATACATAGTTGACACTTTCAAGACAAATATTTATGGTGAAATCATTTTTATTTTTCTGGTTTTATCCACAATGTTTTTCTTTATGTTACAACTTAAAGTGTTGATTATTTATTTCAGCTATTAATTACCTAGATTAATAACCCAAATACTTTCAATAAAAACCATTACCAATTTTATATCATAAGTTATGATTTGAATCTAAAATGTTCCCCAAATGCCATGTGCCTGGTTTTGGTTGTTGGCTGATAGGCTTCTGGGAAGTGATTGGATCACGAGGGTTCTGGTCTCATCAGTGGATTAGTGCACTGATGGGTTCATAATTTGATGGTCTGTTGCGAGATGATAGAAACTTTGAAGGTAGATCCTAGTTGGAGGGAGTAATTCTTGGAGGTGTGCTATTGGAGATTATATCATTCACAGCCTCTTTCTCTCTCTCCTTTTGCTTGTTGGTCACCATGAGATGAACACCCTCCTTTACCACAGGCTCCTGTCACTGTAATATTCTGTCTTGCCTCAGATCCAAAGTAATAGAGTCAATCAAGCATAGACTGAAACACTGAAACCACTAGCCAAAATAAGTCATTCATACTTTTAAATTTCTTTTCTCAGATATTTTGTTACAGTACCTGAAAGCTAAGTACTATAACACAAATATCTTTTCTGTAAAATTTTAGAAATAGTCAATTTTTTAAATCAATAGGTAGGTTATTGTCTTCATTTGAGTTTCATTTTAAAACTGACCTCAATATTATTTAAAATCAATGTAAAAGCTGAGCGTGGTAACACCTGCTGGCAATCTCCACACTTGGGAGATGGAGACAGCAGAATCACAAGTTCAAGGCCAGTTGGGCTACATAGTGAGTTCCAGGCTAGTCTTGGCTACATAGTGAGACTCTGTCTCAAAAAACAAACAAACATACAAATACAAACAAACAAAATTAAAATCAACATAATATAAACTTTTACCACTCTTTTAACTACTTCTTGTTGTTGTTAGGTGCTGTCAAGTCAGTATCTGACTCATAGCAACCCTATGTACAACAGGCGAGGCACTACTGGTAATGCTTCTGTTCTACTGATAGGGTTTTCAATGACTGATTGATTTTTTGGGAGTGGGTTGCTGGGTCCCTCTCTCAAGGCTACAGCACCTGGTATTCCTAGGCCATCTTTCATTCAAGTACTAACCATTCAAGTACTTAGCTTCTGAGATCTGATGGGATCAGATGCCACAGTGATAGGGATGCAACTCTTTTAGCTACTAGAGTTTTAATATATATGTGAATGGAAGAGAATTTTAAATAGCTCCTGTGATCTTATCCCTCTGTGCTACTTCCATGATTACATACCTTTATATGACAAAAGCAAATACTTGTTGGGCCTAATTAAATCCCATGAGACCTTTAAGAGCAAGAAGTTTTGTATTCTGAAATATAGAGAAAGTGAGAACACGAAGAAATAATTGATGTTCAATTGCTGGGACTTTGGATGGTGGGGCAAGTCCAAGGACCAAAAAGCACTCTTTAAAACCTGAGTGAGGTTGGTTGACAGTCACAAAGAAACCAGAACCTCATTATGACAATCACATGGTACTAGACTCTGTGAACAACTTGAATGAAGCAGGAGGTAACTCTTTCTCAGAATTTGCAGGTACATGCAGCAGGGCCAACACCTTGATTTTAGCCTTAAGAGTTCCTAACTAGGGAACTGAGTGAGCCCTCAAACTTCTACCTTACATAACAGTGAGGCAATAAATGGTGCTAAATTTATGGAAATTTGTTACATAGCCATATGATATAGTTTTTGTAAACTTAAAATCTTAAAAATATTTCTAGGCTTAGGTTCAATCCAAGTGTATCTGATAATATAGAAAATCTTCAAAAGCAAATCACTATGTTAGAGGAAATAAATTTTTCCCAGTGTGAAAATCTAAATCTTATAGTGTAGGACAAACTATTAAGTAATGTTTCCCTTTCTTTTAATGTTTTGAAAGAGTTTAACTCATTTCACATGTGGGATCAGATTATTACTAGTTTAATATAAATCAGAGTTGTAATTTGCAATGTTATGCTTTACGATTTATGAAATTCTTTATATTTCTTCTCTTTCATCTTTATAATAAAAAGTGTCTGAGAAAAGACATCCAGTAAAATTTTATTTGTTCAAATTATATCAAAATTGTCTTTCTGCACATTAATTAATATTTATATACATGATATAATATATTACACATTAAAAACCTCAAGGTAATCTCTATCTCTTGAGCATCTTTGGCCTTGGATCACACCTATGATTTACAACCAAGTTATGTTGTTCAGAAATTTATTCATTGATGTCAAAGAAGTGACATGCCCTATGCTGAGATTGTACATACATACTGAATAAATTATGGTTTCTGCTCTTCAGAAATAACACATAAACAGATGAGAAACACAAAATGTAGTGCATTTTATAAGTACTATGCCAAGATAAGACAGACTTTTGATTCACTGAAGAAATAAATTTATATACTAAAAGAATTTATATACTAAATAAGTTTATATATTAAAGAAATTTTATACTTACTCTGTTTTAATGATTCAGGTAATGTTTTCCTGAATTCTGTCTTTACTACAAATAGCCAAATATAAACAAGATACAACTTAACTCTTAATCATCTAAAGAGAAAACTGAAAAGAAATATATTATTTTTCATTTTCTATGTTTTCAACTTTCTAAAACAGTGCAGATAAAATTGCTTGACTTATAGTATTATAGCAATACTAAGAATTGATTTTCCCAGTGTATTAACTATGCCTTCATTACCATGGGTAGAATGTGCCAAAGTATATAGTCTATATCAATAGATTTGTATCAATGAAAAGACACAGTTTTGGTTTGGTAATATTATTATAATTTTTTAACCTTTGATACTTGATTACACTGATGCCATAACTAAAAATATATATAATCACCAAGGATATGTATAAAAGGAACGAATGAGAATGAGGAAATTTAGGTGCACATAGACACTCTGATTTTTAGTAAGTATGGTTAACTGGAAAAGTTTAGCTAGTCTAATATATTACCTTGAAATTGAGTAATGGTAGGTATAGCGTGAAGCATAAGACTTAGAATCAAAAGGCCAAACTTTGAATCCTAACTCTACTATATAATAACTTTGGATTATTTATTTTTGCATTTACTTTTATTTTGAATAGAATATTTGTATTCCCCTCATTTCCATTTCTCTGTTCAAGTAGCAACAATGATGTCTTTCTTTCAGGGCTGTTAGGAGAATCATCACCAATGACATACGTGAGATCATATTTTAAGCTGTAAAATATATCAAAGTAATAAAAGTAACATTTATGGTTATTTATATTAATAATAGCATAAAATAAAAATAGATAATTCTTTTTTAAAGCCAAACTGATGATGCATCTCAACTCATGAAGAATTGTCAATAGTTGCTGTAATTTGGATTTGGAATATCCTTTAAGTGTCCATGTGGTAAAAGCTTTATCCCCAACTCTTAGTTCTACTGGGAGGTTGTGGAATCTTTCAGATATGTGGCCTCCTGGAAGATTTTAGGTTACTACGGTGGGGTGTCCCTAAAGGGGAGTGTGGGACCTTGTCTCTTCTTGCTTTTGCTTCTTGCCTGCCACGAGGTGAAAGGCTTTGGTCTTGCATGAGCTCCTGCCACAATGTGCTGCCATGGGTCCAAAAGCAATGGGGCCAAGTGACCATGGCCTAACCTTTCAAAACTGTGAGCTAAAATAAAACTTTCCTCTCAATAAGTCATCTCAGTTATGTGCTGTAGTAGCAGAAATCTTAGTAATATAATAGTCATTGTCCTTTACAAATTTCCATGGAAACTTAAAATGATGTAAAGTCAATGCTATGGTTTAAATGCATCCTGTGAAGTTCAATTGTTAGAAACTTGATCACCAATGTGAACCATTTTGAATGATGGGAACTTTAAGAGGTGTTAAGGGTAGTGCCCTCATGAACCTAAGCATCTAGATTGATTAATATTATTAAATACTTCAATCAATTAATGCCACTAGTTAATGGGTTATTGATATTATTGTGGAATTTGCTCCCTTATAAAAGGGTATTTTGGCCCCCTTCTTGTGTTCTCTCTCTCTCTCTCTCTCTCTCACACACACACACACACATACACATACACACACACACACACACACACACACACACACAAACATCCTTTCTTGCCATTCCACCTTTGGTTATGGGATGATGCAACCAGAAGTCTCTCCACAGATGCTGGCTTCAATCTTGAACTTCTCAGTCTCTAGAACTGTGAGAAACAAATTTTTATTCATTATGAATTACCTATTTTCAAATATTTTGTTATGGCAACATACAATGGACTAAGGCAGAAACCTGGCATTGGAGAATGAGGTGGTGGTATAAAAAGTACCTGAAAGAGCAGAAAGAACTTTGGAATTAGGTAATTAGGTAATGGATAGAGGCTGGAAGAGTTTGGAGTTTGGAGGAACAAACTAGAGAAAGCCTGCATTGCCCTGTGTGAGTATTAATAACAATTCTAGTGAGGATTCAGAAGAAGAGAAATAGTGCCAGGAAATAATGGAACTTCTCAGAGAATATTTAAGTGATTATGAGTATGATGGCAGAAACATGGGCAAAAAACACCATTCTGATGATATCTGAGACAGAAATGAGGAATAGCTTATTGGAAACTGGAGTAAAGGCCATCCCTGTTATAACTGTTGTTGTTATAAAGTGGCACAGAATTTGACTGAATTGTGTCCATGCCTAAGGACTTTATGGAAGTCAAAAGTAAGCATGATAAACTTGAGTATCTGGTAGAAGAAATTTCTAAGGAAAATACTGAAGAAACTTCATACCTTCTTTTAACTGCATACATTAAATTGAGAGAAATGATAAATGATTTAAAGATGGAATGTAAAAAGGAAACAGAATGTACAACTTTGGAAAATACACAGACTGGACATGTAAAGAATGAAAAAGCTTGCAAGAGTATGGCCAAGGGACCTCTGACAAGGGATTAGCTTGGATTGGAGGGAGCTTGTTGTATTAATCAAGACACTGAAAGAACAATCCCAAATGCATTTTGGGGATCTGCAAAGCTGACCTGACATCATACACTCAGAGGTCTAGGAGGACAGAATGGTTTTGAGGGGATTGGCATTCTTTGGAATCATTGCCTAGAGCTGCCTCAAGATTCTGCTCCCGTACTCTATCACAGTGCTCCTCGAACACCTATGTTGTGGTTCAAGTGAGCCCAGGTGCATCTTGTGCCTCAGTAGGCTTTGTCAGTGTCCAAGTGGTGCTGACTTTCCTGATTTGAAAAGTACATAAGCTATGGGGCCATTCCAGCAGCCTCCACCTACATTTCAAAGGATGGGTCAGACAGCCCAGGGGGTCAAACTTGTTCCAAGGGTAGAGCCACACAGACAGTGCCCATTAGTGCAACGCCTGGCAGAACCACGGGGTCAGGCTGACCCAGAACTGTGGAGCTACAGTGTGCAACACAAACCTGGAAGAACTGTAAGGTATGAGACTTCAAAAATGAGATCTGCTGTAGGGGCTGAGTCCAGCCAAGCCATAGGATCAGGACTTTCTGAGGCCTTGGGGGCTGACCTCCTAGCCAACAGTGTCCAGGAGGTGGGGCATGGAGGATTTCTCTACAATTTTAACATTTAATAGTGTTTTCCTGCTAAGTTGTAGACTTACTTGGTACCCAGTGGCTCTTTCCTCTTTCCTATTGCTGCCCTTTGGAATGGGAATGCATGTCCTATGCCTGTTTCACCATTGTATTTTGGTGAAGGGAAGGATGAATTGTGCCTCAAGTCTCCTTCATATCTGTTTAGACTAGACTGCACTTTCTGTCGATGAGGAATGAGTGTAAACTTTGGGCCTACTGGAATGTAGCAAATGTATTTTGTATGTGAGAAGGACATGGATTGGCTGGGACAGAATGCTATAGTTTGAATGTGTCTCCCAAAGTTCAAGTGTTGTAAACTTGATCCCCAATGCAGAGGTGTTGGGAGATGGGAATTGTAGGATATAGTTAGGTTATGAGGGGTCTATCTTCATGAATTGATTAATGTCATTATTGTGGAAGTGGGTGTCTTATAAAAAGATGAATTTTCCCCTCTCCCTTCATTTGTCCTTCCACTTATCTCCACGAATGACACATCAAGAAGGCTCACCAGATACTGGTTTACCAGGTGCTGGGCACTCTTGGACTTCCTAGCCTCCAGAACCATGACAAATAAATATCTGTTTATTATAAATATGTAGTCTCAGGCATTCTGTTACAGCAGTACAAAATGGGCTGTTAGTATTATAAAGGACATAGGCATGACACTTAGAATTTGTAACTGAAGATACATAAGACAATAAAGTGTGGAATAAAATCAGTGGTAAATAATATGGGCAGATGACACATAATTAACAGCTTTATTGATGCAGCGTTTCTTTATCCTTCTCCAATAAAAGAAGATCTGTACAAAGGATTTTGCTCAGCTTTTGTGTTAGTCATGCTTTAAGCCTTTTTGTACACTAATGTAGCAAGAACTTTTTAATATACATATTTGATTGGTTGGTTGGATGTTTGAATGATAATACATTCTTAGACAAAGTAATCAGTTCACATTGTTACCAGTTTTCAAGGCAGAGAGGCAGGGTTAAATTCACAAGGGCTAGCTCTGTGTAAATGGTCAATCTGTTTCCATGGCAACAGGCTGGCTGAGTAAACTATAAATTTGTAGGTGTTGGTTTGTGCTTTCTTATCTTAAAGAATCTGTAAAAGATTGCTTCTATAAATATGGTTTCCATTGCTAGGCTAAATATGAATGCATCTGAGGATAAATTTAGGGTAGAGAGAGCTTTTAAGTTGTATAAATAGCCATTCAAAATAATACCTTTTCCTGCATCTTGCAACATGTTTTCAGTAGTAAACAGGATCTTATTGTGGTTTCTTACTTTTTTAATTACAAGGAAGTATACTTTATCAATTTTTTAAAAGCATCTATTTTCATGATTTTCTTGGTCCCAGGTGCTGATATAGTTTCTCAGTAACAAAGAAAACTGTCGTTTTAAAATGTAATCTACTATTTTCTTTTCAGCACTATTGCAATAACCAATTTAAGGAGACACAATAAGGATTTTAAAATATAATTTAGGAAATATATTTTCATATCCAAACTAAGGTTTAAAAACTTGCAAGAGACTTAAACATATTTGGAGCTTATTTAAAACAGTGGAGTGTTTTTATTTCTTATATAAGGAAATATATGGCTTTTTTTAAAATTCCAATTTATTCCTTTAAAGCTTATTTTCCCTGGAAAATAATGTTTAAAATTTAATTTCATTTAATTAAATCAATAATCTTGCCTCATTTTTTTTAACTTTGAAACCACTGAACTTTTTTTTTCTTTTTATGTGTTTTGATTCTATTCAGTGTTATGGTGCAATTTTTCCTTCTTTTCTATATCTATCAGTCCCCTGCTGAGCTGAAATGATTGTAGAGCTCCCATTGATTTCAAAGGGAATTCCATATACCAAACACCTCCTTGGCTGTGTATGTGCATATAGCCAAGTGATAAAATGCCTGAGAATTACTTACAGCATGTGCAAGATGAAGATTAGAATAATAATTCCATCATTATCATTGCTATTGCTATTTAATATTTATATAGCACCTTTACTCTGAGAAGCTCAAGAAACTTTATGAATTTTAAGTTATCCAGTGGGCTCTAATCTTAACTACACCTCTATGTCCTAAGTAAGACACAAAATTAATAATGGATTTGAGTGACATATACCGCTAGGAAAATCTAATTCTGTTGCTG
Organism: Pedetes capensis; assembly: GCA_007922755.1. NCBI lineage: Eukaryota > Metazoa > Chordata > Mammalia > Rodentia > Pedetidae > Pedetes > Pedetes capensis. The sequence goes on along the minus strand of VMDO01007198.1, from coordinate 34,243 downwards.
TTTATCTTTTGTTTCTTATTGAAAAATGGTATATAATTTGCTTAGAAAGCTATATAGCCATCATTATATTAGTACTGGCTGTCCATTTTCTATTTATTTTTGATTAACTCTGGGTGACTTCTTATTTAAAAGTAAAGAAGAAATAAGTGCAAAAATTTTATTTTTTTGCATTAACATTCTAAACTAAACTTCTGTGGGAAAGAAAATTTGATTATTTTTTTCCTATAAATACTATGCTTGCCTTACATTAACTGCTTAAACATGGATACATCTGACTAAAAAAAAAATTTTTTTTTTCGGTACTGGGGGTTGAACCCAGGGCCTCGCGCCTGCATGCTTTGCAAGTGCTGGACCAGTGAGCTGCACCCCCAGCCCATTTTCTTTTCTTTTCTTTTTTCTTTTTCTTTTTTTTTTTTTTAGTTTTTTAAGACAGGGTCTCACTAAGTTATGCAGACTGCCTCTGGTCTCAAACTTGCAATTCTCCTGCCTCTGCTTCTTGAGCCGATGGGATTACAACCGTGTGCCACCGAGCCCAGCATCTGACTAAATTTTCATGGTACTCTAATGTAAATAAAACTGAACTCAGTGTTCTATTGTTGGGCCTATATTACTGATGGAGCTGTATTTCAAATTATTAGGATGGACTATTTGATTCTATTTTCCTAATATAAAATTATAACAGAATGTAAGCATCATGCATTTTGTGAATCTAAGGGAGTTATCCAAAAATTGATTTTTCTTGGTTCACCTAAAAGCCTTTATTTCTGAGACTTTCAACATATAATATTAGCTCTACTGCATTTTGATGCAGATTGTAGGTATTTTTTTTTACATAATATACTACTGATTTTCCCTAAGACTCTTATCTTTTTGTTATTCTTTTCTCATCAAATGGTAATCTAATAGCTTGAAAAGGTTTATCCAGAGTTGGCTAATTTACATCTAGAAAGATATCTGAAATAACAATACAAGTAAATAAAATAAGAGATGTTACAAAGCTATGTTGTTGTTGTTAGGTGCAGTTGAGTCCAACTCATAGCGACACTATGTACAGCAGATTGAAACACTTGCCGATTCTGTGCCAGGCAAACCATCTTATTTATGTTTAAACCCATTGTTGCAAACACTGTGTCAATCCATCTGGTGGAGGGTCTTCCTCTTTTGCCTTGACCTGCCACTCTTCCAAACATGATGTCCTTCTCCAGGGACTGTTCTCTCCTGACTGCCTGTCCGAATTATGTAAGACGCAGTTTGGCCATTTTGCTTCCAAGGAGCACTCTGGTTGGACTTCTAGGACAGATTTGTTGGTTCTTTTGGCAGTCCATGGTATATTCAATAGACATCTCCAGCACCACAATTCAAAAAGCATGAATTCTTTTTCTGTCTCTCTTGTTCAATGTCCAGATTTCACAACCATATGATGCCACTGAAAATACCATGGCATGAGTCAGATGCACCTTCGTCTTCAATGTGACATCTTTGCTTTTCAATACTCTAAAGAGATCTTTTGCCACAGCTTTTCCTAGAGCGGTGCGTCTTTGGATTTCTTGACTGCTGCTTCCATGGGTGTTGATTATAGAGCCAAGCAAAGCAAAATCTTGGGCATCCTCAATCTTTTCTCCATTTATTGTGAAGTTGCATGCTGACCCAGTTGTAAGGATTTTTGTTTTGTTGATGTTTAGTTGTAACCCATATTGAAGGCTATGATCTTTGATCTTCATCAGTAAAAGTTTTAAATCCTCTTCACTTTCAGCAAACAGAGTTGTGTCATCTGCATAACACAGGTTGTTAATGAGTCTTCCTCCAATCTTGATGCCACTTTCTTCCTCATAAAGTCCAGCTTCTCGGATTATTTGCTCAGCACATAAACTGAAGAGATAGGGTGAAAGTATACAGCCCTGACACACACCTTTCTCAACTTTAAACCACTCAGTGTTTCCTTGTTCTATTCGAACAGCTGCCTCCTGGTTCATGTACAGATTTCTCATGAGCACAATTAGGTGTTCTGGTATTCCCATTTTCTGAAGTGTTATCCATAATTTGTTATGATCCACACAATCAAATGCTTTTGCCTAGTCAATAAAACATAGATAGACATCTTTTTGATATTCTCTGCTGTCAGCTAATATCCACCTGACATCAGCAATGATGTCCCTAGTTCCCCGCCCTCTTCTGAATCCTGCTTGATTTTCCGGTAATTCTCTGTCTATATACTGCTGCAGTTGCTTCTGAATGATCTTTAGTAGAATTTTGCTGTTGTGCGATGTTAATGATATTGTCCAATAGTTTGCACATTCAGTTGGATCCCCTTTTTTGGGAATAGGCACACATATGGATCTCTTCCAGTCAGTTGGCCAAGTAGCTGTTTTCCAAACCTGTTGGCACAAACATGTTAACACCTCCAGTGCTGCATCTGTTTGTTGAAACATCTCTATTGGTATCCCATCAATTCCTGGAGCCTTGTGTTTCACCAGTTCTTTCAAGGCAGCTTCCACTTGGTCCTTCAACACCATTGGTTCCTCTTCATATGCAACCTCTTGGAATGGTTGGTCATCTACCAATTCTTTCTTGTATAATGACTCTGTGTATTCTTCTCATCTTCTTTTGATGTTTCCTGCATCATTTAATATTTTCCCTGTAGAATCTTTCACGACTGCCACTCGAGGCTTGAATTTTTTCTTCACTTCCTTAAGCTTGAGAAACACGGAGCGTGTTCTTCCCTTTTGGTTTTCTGCCTCCAGCTCCTTGCACATGTCATTATAATATTTGTTTTTGTCTTCCCGAGCTGCCTTCTGAAATCTTCTGTTTAGTTCCTTAACTTCCTCCTGTCTTCCTTTTGCTTTAGCTGCTGGACGTTCAAGGGCAAGGTCCAGTTATTCTTGTGACATGTAATTTGGTCTTTTCTTTTTTTCTTGTCTTTTTAAGAACTTTTTCCTTCCTTCTTGAATGGTATCTTTGATGCCATGCCACAGGTCTTCTGGTCTCCTATCATTTGTGTGTAATGCATTAAACCTATTATTGAGGTGGTCTCTGAACTCAGGTGGGATATACTCAAGGTCATACAGTGGCTCTCATATACTTGTCTAATTTTCTTCAGCTTCAGTTTGAACTTGCATATGAGAAGTTGATGGTCTGATCCACAGTCAGCACCTGGTCTTGTTTTGACGTTTTGTACAGAGCTTTTCCATCATCTCTTTCCACATATGTAGTGAATTTGATTCCTGTATGTTCCATCTGGTAAATCCATGTGTATAGTCTCCGTTTATGATGTTGAAAAAATGTATTTGTAATGACAAGGTCATTGGTCTGACAAAATTCTATCATGAGATCTCCAGCTTCATTTCTGTCTCCAAGACCATATTTTCCAAGTACTGAACTTTCTTCTTTGTTTCCAACCATTGCATTCCAGTCACCAGTGATTATCAGTATTTCTTGATTGCATGTTTGATCTATTTCATTGCAGAAGCTGATAGAAGTTTTCCCTTTCTTCATTTGTGGCCTTAGTGGTGGGTGCATAAATTTGAATAATAGTCATATTAACTGGCCTTCCTTGTAGGCGTATGGATATTATTCTGTCACTGACAACATTGTATTTCATGATAGATCTTGGAATGTCTTTTTTGATGATGAATGCAACCCCATTTATCTTTAGTTTATCATTCCCCGCATAGTAGACCATATGGTTGTCTGTCTCAAATGGCTTATGCCAGTCCATTTTAGATCACTGATGCCTAGAATGTCAATGTTTATGTGCTCCATTTCTCTTTTAATGATCTCTAATTTTCCTAGAATCATACTACATACATTCCATGTTCCAATTATTGATGGATGTTTATAGTTGTTTCTCCTCATTTTGAGTGATGCCACATCAGCAAGTTGAGCACCCTGGGGCTTTACTCCATTTCTGTCATCAGGGTAGACTCTACTTTGTGGAGGCAACTCTTCCCCAGTAGTCTTTTGAGTGCCTTCCAACCTGGGGGGCTCATTTTCTGGCACTATAGCTGACAGTGTTTCTTTGCTATTCATAGGGTTTTCAATTGCTAGTTGTTTCGGGAGTGGTTCACCAGGTCCTACTCCCTAGTCTATCTTAGTGAGGAAGCTCAGCTGAAAACCTGTCGACCGTGGGTAACCTTGCTCATATCTGAGGTACCAGTGGCAGAGCTCTCAGCCTCATCGCAACACACAAGCCCCCACAGTGCGGCAAACTGACAGATGTGTGGGAGGGGCACAGAATAGGGAAGTGTTTTGATGTGTCGTACATGGGGTCGTTATGAGTCACACTTGACTCAATGGCACCTAACACAACAACAGTTTTCATTTTTTACAAAACATTTTTTGTTGATAATTTCATTTAGTGTATAACTGGATTTCATTATGATATTTCCATACATCTACATCATTGTCCATTTCTCACATATCTTCTCATGACACTCATCCCTCTAACTGATGTCCTTCTTCCACAACATTGGTCTTCATTCTGCTTATATTACTTGTTTACTTGTATGTATGTGATTATGTGTGATGTATATGTATGTTTGTACATATATATGTATGTTTGTATATACACATGTATGTATATACACACATATATATGTATGTGCCTACATATACATACATACATATGTACGTACATGCATATGTATACATATATATGTACACACACATATATTCACATTTTGCTTTTGAGGGCAAAACGTGGTATTTCTCTTCCTTTCTCCCATTATACTTTCTAATTACCCCTTCTCCCTATCTTTAGTCCCTTTACTCAATCTATGTACTCCCCTTTCTACTTTCATGACCTATATAATAAAATACTGACTATATATTGAAATCTTAGTGTCCACATATGAAAGAAGACATGTGATGTTTGACTTCATGGGTGGGTTTGGCTTATTTGACTTTAAATGATGACCTATAGTTCCTTCCATTTTGAACAAATGACATTGAATAAGAGAGAGAGGAGAAGAATTGACGTTTTAAATTATGGTGTTGGAGACAAATATTGAATATATCATGGACTGCCAAAAGAACCAAAATATCTGTCCTAGAAGTGCAACCAGAGTGCTCCTTGGAAGAAAGTATAGCTATACTATGTATTACATATTTTGGGAATGTTGTCAGGAGGAACCAGTCCCTGGAGAAGGGCATGATGTTTGGGAGAATGGCAAGTCAACAAAAAAAGGAAGACCCATCAAGTTAATGTATTGACACAGTGTCTGCAACAATGGTCTTAGACATAAAAAGGAATAATGTGCATGGCACAGTGTCAGTGAGTGTTTTACTCTGTAACATATAGGGTCTCTGTGAGTTAGACCTGACTGGATGACACTTAACAACAACAACTGCAACAATAAGTGTTTTCTTCAATTTTTTTAGTGTTTTAAAAAGTTTTCTGTGTAGAAATATCTCATGTCTTTGGTTAGGTTTATTCCTATGCATTTTATTCCTGTTGAAGCTATTGTGAATGGGATATGTTTTCTGATTTATTTATTAACCTGGTAATTATTGGCATATAGAAAAGTTACTGATTTTTGTATGTTGATTTTGTGCCCAGGTACTTTGGTGAAAGTATCAAGATTAAAAGATTTCTGGTGGAGTCCTTTGGATTTTTAAAGTATGAGACCATGTAGGCTGCAAACAGGGATATTTTACTCCTTCTATTCCTACCTGGATTGCTTTTATTCTTTCTCTTGCATTACTGCTGTGGCTAAGAGCTCAGTTACAATATTGAATAGCAGTGGAAAGAATGTACACCCCTGCCTCATCTTTTCCTAGATTTTAGAGTTTGTGATGAGAGGTCTGATGTAAATCTGATGAGTTTTCTTTTGTAAGTGATTTGGTGTTTTCCTCTTCTAGCTTTTAATATTGTTTCTTTGTTATATAATCTTGTCATTTAATTATTATGCGTTATGGAGAAGTTCTTTTCTGGTCATGTCTGATGTTGAAAATGTCTCTTGCTGTATGCCCATTTCTTTCCCTAGATTTGTGAAATATTCTGCTATAATTTCACTTAAAAAGTTTTCCATGGTTTTAGTTTTTATCTCAGCTCCTTCTATTCAATGGATTCTTAGATTTGGTCTCTTGATCACATCCCAAAATGCTTGAGAATTATGGTCATGTTATGTACTTTTTTCTTTGTTGATATATCAATGTAGTATTTCCTCAACTTGTCTTCCATCCCTGATATTCTATCTTCTTCTTCACCCAGTCTACTCATGATGTTTCTACTATTTTTTATTTGGCTTATTAAGTTCTTCATTTCCCACATTTCTGTTTCACTTTATTTCCAAATTTCAATTTTATCACTGAATTTCTCATTTTGCTGATTTTGTCTTCTACATTGGTAATTTTCTGACCTAGTTCTTGTATTGATTTCCTTACTTTATTCATTTGGTTTTTTGTGTCCTCTTTGAAGTCATTGATCATTTTTGTAAGACATTTTGATTCTTTGTCTAATATTTCAACTAGTATCTTTGGATTCAGTAGTTGAAAAATCAGAGCCTTTTGGAGGAAATGCATGGTCTTGTTTTTTCATGTTTCTTTATTTCTGATTTGTGCACATGTATGGGTGAATATCATATCTTATTTATTTTTATTTATTTTTTTGCATTTTTTTGTATATTTTTAATGTACACCTTAATGTGATTCATTCTGACATGGTTTTCATTGTGGCATTTACATATATGCTTTTTTTTTTTTTTTTTTTTTTTTTTTTTT
>VMDO01007198.1:0-27426 GCA_007922755.1 Pedetes capensis | reverse complement strand
GGGATTACAGGCGTGCGCCACCACGCCTGGCTCTCCATATATGCATTTTGATGTACATTATTCATATAGGTTCCCCTTACCTCACATCTTATTTTTTTATTTTTTATTTTTGTGGTGCTGGGGGTTGAACCCAGGGCCTTGCACTTGCATGCTTTGCAAGTGTTGTGCCACTGATCTGCACCCTCAGCCCATTTTTTTAGTTTTAGTTTTTTGGTTTTTAGTTTTGAGGCAGGGACTCACTAAATTACTCAAAGTTGCAATCCTCCAGCCTCTGACTCCTGAGTCATTGGTATTACAGGCATGTACCACCACACCCGTCTTATCACATCTAGTTTTATTTGAGTATCTTAGTGGCTTTCTCTGGAGATCACAGTCTGCTGTGGCATTCCCAGAGAAGAAGATAGACAACTATAACAGGTATAACATCTAACCAAACATATTATAGAAATACACTTACTATCACTTAAATCCAATTGCTCCATCACCAATGTACATAGAACAAAGAATAACATTAATAATATAGAGTAAGTTATAATATATTTATGATGAAGGTATAAATAGTATTTTTTCTGAAGTCAGAAGGGGGGACAGAGAAAGGGGAATCAGAAGAATGTCTCAAGGGTGAAGTGAAAGGGAGGAAAATGAGGATATAGAAAGGAAATAAATGTTAGGAAGAGGTAGGGAAAGGAGCTCAAGATAAAAATGATTACATGATAAAGAAAAAGATATGTAAACAAAGTTAGGTAAACATTAGCAGAATAATAAGAAGCATTAAGCCTAAAAATTTTAAAGTAAGTAGAAAAAGAGAGAGACAGAGGGAGAAAAAGATTTAAAAAACTGAAAAGGAAAAAAGCTAAAAATTATATTGGAAAATGAGGAAATGAAAATTAACAATAAAAAGAGAATGTAGGAAAAAAAGACTGACACTCACTTGCTTCCCTGTAACTCCAGCCTTTCTGGAAGCTGAGGCAGGAGAATCTTGAACCTCAGACCAGAGTCATCCTGTGCAATTCAATGTGATCCATGCAAAAAAAAAAAAAATGTAGAGGTATTATATCATAGCACAGCACTCACTCCATGTAAAGCCCTAGGTTCAAATCCCCAGCACATCAGGGATTTTTTTTCTAAAAAAAAGAAAAAAATTAATAAAAGAAGAAGTACTAGAGGAGTGTTATTTTTCTGTGGCCTTTACTATTGGAGTGTTAGGTGGAAGTCGTTGTTAGTTGAGGATGGAATCTTCTATCTGACTATGGTTCAGAGTTGACTGTCTCTGTAGTTCTCCTCAGGAGATGGAGTTGTTTCCTCTCCTGGGCGGGGGATGAGGTGGAACTTGCTTCAGAGCAACTTTCCCAAGCCTTCCACTGTCTGAACCTCTCAGCATGTCAGCATCTCATCCCTCCCTCACTGCAACTGCCTGCTGCAATTTTGCATCATGCTGGGGGTGTGGAAGACCTCCACAGGCTCTGCACTGGTGATAATTCTTTGTTTTCAGGCTTCTTGGCTAGCTCAGTCTCACACAATAGGTTCCTTCTCAAGGTGGTGCCAGGTCACAGCCCTCCCAGACATGGTAAAGGGAGCCATTTCTCTAACGTTGAATCCCCCAGTCAAGAAGAGCTACTGTTTCACCAAGTCCCTGGAATAGCTCAAGAGCTTCAAGGACTGTAATCTTCCCTGTGGGACTGCCAGTCTGATGGCCTGGCTGCTGTCTTGCTTACCTCTTTGAATACGGGCTCCATTTCCCTACCCTTGGGGAAGCTGTAGCTAGAGATGTGTCTTGCTCAATCCCTCTCATTGTTTTATCTGTTTCCAAACTGGGACCACCTCACACTGGTTTATATGCCTGTCCAGACCTTCTTTCTTTGGGAAAGAGTCTGTTCTTTCCTATTCTAAGTCCTGTGTTTTATCACACCATACCGAGGTTACTTTTAATCAGACATCTTAAACTGGAAGTTCCTCTAGAATCTGGGTTACCATTTTCATTTGAGTCTAAGAATTTTTTTATTTCTTCCTTGATTTCTTCAAGAAATCATTGATCATTTAAGAATGTATTGTTGAATATCTATGTATTTGTATAGTTCCTCTAATTTCCCTTGGTGTTCATTTCTTGTTTTATTCCATTATGAGCCAGTAAGATGCACAAGACAATTTCAATTTTTCTGTAATTGTTAAGACTTGATTTATGCCCTAAAATGTGAACTACTTTAAAGACTGTTCCATGAGCTGCTAAGAAGAAGATGTATTCTGTAGCTTTTGAGTGGAATATTCTGTATGTATATTAAGTCCGGGCTGGGATTTAGCTCAGTTGGTAGAGTGCCGCTCTGCAGTCTCTGAGGTCCCGAGTTCAATTCCTGGCACCACAAAAATGGGAGAAGGACCTGGCAATCCACTCCCAAGGCAATCCTGAAACAGCCATTGAAAACCCTATGAGGGTCGCTATGAGTCAGACACGACTCAACGGCACCTAACAACAACAACAACAATAACAACAATATTAAGTCCATTTGATCTATCGTGATGTTTTGTTCTGAAGTTTCTTTGCTGATTTTTTTCATCTGAATGTTCTTCCTATTGATAAGAGTGGGGTCTTGAAGTGACTTACTATTATTGTGTCTGGACATATCTATCCCTTTACGTGTAGTAGTGTATTTTTTAATGACGTTCAATGCCCTGTTGTTTGGTGCTTGTATATTTGTAACTGTTATATATACTTGATGGATTGTTTCCTTTATTAATATGTAGCGACCTTCTTTATCTCTTCTGACTAATTTTAACTTGAAGTCTACTTTGTCTGATATAAGAATGGCTATTCCTCTTTTGTTCTGGCTTTCACTTGCTTGGAATATCAATTTCCACCCTTTTACTTTCAGTCTGTGAGTGGCCTTGCCAGTGAAATGTGTTTCTTACAGACAAATTTTTGGATCTTATTTTTCAATACATTCTACTTATATATATCTTTTAATTAAAGAGTTAAGACCACTTATATCTAGAGTTATTATCAAGATGGATTTGGTAAGTCTTGGAGTTGGGTTGGGTAGTTGGCTGGTTTGCATATTATTTGCTCTTTTTTCTCCCTTATTCATATTTAGGGTTTGATGTTCTTTTTGAGTTAGACTTAACCAATTCTTTACTAGTTCTCATTAATCCATCTATTCCTCTTATGCAGTATATTCTTTCCTGTACTCTTGTGACTGAGACTGTCTCCCTTCCTCCTGTGTGCATAAAATTCCTTTATATATCTTATGTGATGCCTGCTTGGTGGTAATAAATTGTTTTAAATTATTTATTTATTTATGTGTTTATTTATTATTTGTTATTATTTATTTATTATAGTGTATACTTTTCTTGAAACATCTTTATTTCTTGATCAATTCTAAATGATAACTTCCCTGGATATAATAACCATGGTTAGCAGTTATTTCCTTTCAGTGCTTGAAGTGTACTATTTCATGTTTTCTTGGATTATAGTGTTAATGGTGAGTGGTTTGATATTATTCTGATGGTATTGCCTTTATAAGAAAGTTGATATTTCTCTATTGTAGTTTTTATTGTTTTGTTGTTGTTGTTGTTGTTGTTGTTATGTAGTCTTGGTCTTTTTACCTTAATGTGTTGTGAGGAGACTCTTCTGGTTATTTCTCTTTGGGATTCTAAATGTTTCTTGTATTTGGATGTCCATTTTTTTTCCTTTAGATTTGGGAAATTTTCTGCCATAATTTCATTGAAAAGTCTTCTATGCTTTTTTTAAATCATCTCCTTTTACCTCCTCAATTCCTATATTTGGTCTCTTGGTAATGTTCTAGATTTCTTGGAAGTTGTGTTCATATTCTCTTTTTTCTTTATTGGTATTTGAATTTAGTATTTTCTCGATCTCATATTTTATCCCAATATTCTTTATTCTGCTTGATCTAGTTACTAGAAATGATTTCCATTATTTTTTAGTTTGATTTGTTGAGCTCTTCATTTCCAAAATTTCTTGTTTTTATTTTCCCCAAATGTAAATCCTTTTGCTGAATTTCTTACCTATTTTGCTGATTTTGTCTTCTACATTGGTGACTCTCCTATCTAGGTCCTGAATTCATTTTCTTACCTCATTCATATCCTTTTTAGTGTCCTATTTGAATCATTGGTCATTTTTACAAGTAAACTTTTAAATTCTTTGTCTGACATTTCAACTATATCAATATCTATGGATTTAACAGTTAAAAATTATGGTCTTTTGAAGGAAACATGTTGCCTTCCCTTTTTCATGTTTCTTTTGATTCTATTTTGTGATTTGTGCATCTGTTGGGATGGATATCATTTCCAGGGTTATTTGGGGGTCTTCTTAGAAAGTGACTTTCTCTTAAAAGCTCACTCCATAGTACCATTCTGACAGTAGAAGAAAAATCACTATAACAGGTACACTACCCAAGCAAACCAGATATAGATATACACTTAAAACAAGTTAACTCCTACTACTATACCACCAATGCCTGTAGAACAGAAAGTAGTAACAATAATATAGATAAAGCTCCTAACAACAACAACAACAACAACAACAATGAAGTTACAAATTACTTTGGTTGATAAACCTGACACAGTGGCACATCCCTATAATCCCAGTGGCTCAGGAGGCAGAGGCAGGATGATTGCAAGTTTGAGACCAGAGGCAGTCTGCATAATTTAGTGAAACCCTGTCTCAAAAAGGAAAAAAAATAACTGGAGGTGCAGCTCTGTGGTGTAGCACTTGCATGCAAGCATGAGGCCCTGGGTTCAACCCCCAGTACCACACACACAAAAAATGATTTTGGTTGAAAGTAAAAATTGCAATTACCTGAAATAAGGGAGGGGGCAGAGAAAAAGAAAGAGTGAGAGAAGTAGCAAGGTTAAGTAAAAGGAAAGAAAAAGGAGAAGAAAAGAAGAGATTGTTAAGAAGAGAGAGTGAAAAGAACAAAAAGTTAAAAAGCCAGGTTGCACAATAATGAGGAAAAACAATAAACAAAATTAGATAAACAAAAGAAGAGGAATAAAAAGCAAAAAGCTGAAGAGTTTTCTTTTTTGAAAAAGTAGAATAAAGTAACAATGATAATAAAAGTATAGTGAATAGAAGAGATATACACAGGTAGGAAAAGATAAAAAGTAAGCTAAAAAGAAAGAGGATAGCAATTACATTGAAGAAAAGAGAAATGAGGAAAAAATTAAAACAAAAAAGTGGGGTAGAAAAATCCTGGTGCTGTGGTACATGCCTGCAATCACAATGACTGAGGAGGCTGAGGCAGGAGGATTGTGAGCTCCAGGCCAGAGGCATCCTGCTCAACTCAGCATGTCGGTCTCAAAATGAAAATAACAAAATGGCTTAGGGTACATCACAGTGGTAGAAGACTTCCAGTGCAGGGCCCTACGTTCATTTCCCACTACAGGGAGAAAAGGAAGTTTGGAATGGTTCTTTTTGTGTCTTGTAATATTGGGGTCTTTTAGGTGCAGGCAGTAGTCAGTTGTAGCAGTTGTCTCCTATCCAACCTTGGCACATGGTTGGCATTATCCACAGTTCCCCCAGGAGATGCAGTCACCTGCTCTCTCCAGGCAGTGGGGCTTCTATCCACTGTGCCTGAACCTTCTGCTGACTGAACAGCTCAGTGCATCATCATCCTACTTTCTCTCTCTTTGTAGCTGTCTATCTGTAGCAGTGTCTCACCCTGGGGTTGTCAGGTTGCTCCCAGGCTCCCTGGCTCATGATTGTTTCTGTTTTTAGGCTCCTGGAGTAGCTCAGTCTCATATACAGGTTTCCTTTCAAGATCGCACCTGGTCACAGTCCTGCAAGATATGGAGCATTGTAAACTGGATCTCTTCTTCAATGCTGACTACCCATTCAGGAAGAGCCACTGTCTCACCAAATCCCTGGAGTGGATCCAGGGGCTTCAGGGACTGTGTGCCTGTCCTGTGGAGGTGTGAGCCTCTCACGAGGGCTGACCAACTTACCTTATGGGTGAGGACTCCTCCAATTCCCTTCCCACAGCCCCTCACTTGGTGAGGCATGGCTGGTTCCACTTGCACTGTCCCTCCATTGTCTGCATTGCAATATCATATTATCATCTCTTTTGCAAGTTTTGTTGTCATCCACTCTTTGTAATAACCTATTCTTTCCTATCCTGAGTTCTTTGTTTGATGGTATCCCACAGAGACAGCCTGTAATCTGCCATCTTACCTATTAGGGGAATATTAAAAATTGATAAAGTGCTATATGTCTTTGAATGGTCATGAGATAGTTGCACTTCAACCATGAATATACTATGAACTTTTCAGATTATGGTTCTGAGATAAAAATATTTTTCACAATTTTAGCTTGTAAGGTTTGAAGTTCTATACTGTTTATCCCCACCAGAACAGTAGTTACAATGGTTATTTGCCTACAGAAGCAGGTTTAGAAGAGAGTCTGTTTTCTGGTAGTTAGAATTTAATTGGATGATTTGAACTGAACTCATTTGAAGCTGACTTTTTGTGTTTCATTGTCATTCTTTTCAATGAATTTTTGCCATAATAGCTGAATGTGACATCAAGTGTATAATTTTGAGGCTGCAAAATAGGTACTTCATGAAATTGAAGGTATTCTCTTTAAAAATATTCTCTTTAATGAAGCTCTAAGTGTGTCATTAACCTCAGTCTACCAATCTGGATTTTCAGTATCAAATGTGCAATTATTTGATAAAGATGACATGAAGGAAACTAAGCCCTGATAAAACTTTTTTAGCAAACTCCATGTCATACCAGTGAGGAAGCAATAAAATCCTTGCTCCATACACATTTATGTGAGTAAATATCATAGAGCCAACTCTTGGGAACAAGTCTGAGAGATAACACCAGGTGTTCCACTTAAATGAGATGGGCATGCCAGTTAACTATTATTAGGAGTCATTTGAATGCACTGAACTAAATCTCTGCCTTGCTGATTATTCCAATTAAGTAGGCATGCTATGTAACAAGAAAATGAATAAGTGGAACTCTCTTAATTGGGGTACTCAATTTCTTAGACCATTTTGCTCAGTGTATTGTAGCATAAAAGTTTATTTCCTTCATCCCTCACTGTACTGGTTTTGACTGTATGGATTCTTGGACTTTGACAATTACTTGTTTGAATGTGACTTCTTTATTATCAGGATGCCAATTTCAATTTGACCATGGAGAATATGTAATTGAACAGTTCTAAACAGGGCCACATTCTCAAAGCTATTTAGTAGTACTCAATATGCCAATATCTGGAAGGTTACTTCAAATTTCACATACCATTTCTATATAGAATGTGTTATCTATGATTAGGTCTGGGTGTAAGGCTTAGAGATAATTTTTATCCAGATGCAGTGGCTCATACCTATAATTCCAGCTACTTGAGAGGCAGAGGCAGGAAGATCCCAAGTTTGCGGCCAGAGGCAGCCTGCATAACTTAGATTCAAAATAAAAGAGTAAAAAATGGATGAGGAATAAAGGTCAGTCATATGAGACCCTGAGTTCAACCCCGCAGTACTGCAAAAAAAGTGGATAACTATCATTTTCTTTCTGTGAGTTTTTGTATTTAAAACAATGAACATGTAGCACTTTTCTAATAAGGAGAAAACAAATATGATCAAAAAAATCATCTTCTACAATTGGCATATTTAAATGAAGGCCATGAAAACGAAAGTTTTAGAATTAAGAACTGAGAGTATAATTGCTTAAAAAGAAGTAGCATGCAATGAGAAGCAGAATAACTAGATTTCCTTCTTCTATAAATTGTTTTGATATCATTAGCACCGACTTTGTTTTCTTTCACATTTCCCTGAGCAAAAGTGCCTGTTATCCATTTCTTTTATAATAAAAATAGATAATAAACACAGAAAATCTTACAGTTAAAAGAAACTTTAAATTTCAGATTTTTACAAATAATACTTGAGCTCTGTGAGTGTATGTGGTAGTGGTGAGGTTGTCTCTTGATTTGTAGGTAGGTTCATTTGACCATAGTGTGCTTCACTCTTTAATTTCTGGAAATCAGGAACTCTAGATTCAGCAGTGCTATTTTTGCAACCTGACATTTGTATGACCTCTCAATTCATTTCTTGGTTATGAAGTCATTGTCCTATTATCAGCCCTCCAGAGGTCACATGCTAACTGATATAAAGTACTGGAAAACATTTCTTCAATCAAGGATTAGGATCTGATTGCTTTTCCCTCTCATTCATACATATGATTGTCCATTTAATTTATTCTAATTAAATTTCATTTTTTAATTTTCATATAAGTGATATATCTTTCCAAATTTTTGGTTACCCAAGGAGCTATTATATGATATGTATCAATGACATATAACAACCTACTAAGAGTTAATACTGTATTATATTTTATCCACTTTATTTTTAGTAAAATCATCTTTTTTTCCTCTGGCACATCTATAAGAAAAATATAACACTGAAGTGTGAAATATGAATCTGAAGATGGAGAAGTAATAGAAGGATGAGTGAGAAGAATTGCCTGTCATTTATCCTGGGTTTCGTGCAGCTGCAAAGACCCATTCCGACAGATGCAGCTATTTAGGCCTGCTTCGCCTAGTAATTTTTCAGCAGCATTTCCCTTAAAAAGTGTCATTGATTGTTATGATCATCTATCTTATGTAAAAATAGATAATCTGAGTGAAGTTACTTTTCATAACTGTCTTCTCATAATAGCACAGTGAAATACAGGGGAGTTTGTGTTCTTATGACTATAGTCTTGGCTATAGTTTTTACTGACTGCCCTTCATCATCTCACTGTATGGGAGTGGTCCTAGAAAGTCTTGACACAGCTTTCACCAACCTTCAAGTGTAAGAATTTATCAAAATGAAATTGGCATTAAAAGACAGCATAGGTCTTTGGTTTTTATTTATTTGATTGGCCTTAAATGATAAAGGAACTATTTTCTCCATTTATCCATTGGAAAGTGTATTAGTTATGTTACTGTGACAGAGAAACCAATTGAAATAACTTATGGGGGAAAAGATATTTACTGGAGGCTCACAGAGAATCAGTCAAAAATGGCACTGGGGTGGTGTGGCAATAGCAGGTGGCAGGGCCTGTATTAGATGATCTAACAGCATGGCAGGACAGGAGGCAAAGATTGCTTACTAGAACTAGGGGTCTGGTGAAAACCTCCAAAGGCATGCTGCCAGTGACTTATTTCTACCAAGTTATATCCCTCCTCCCAAGATTCTATTACCTCCACAAACAGTGCCACCAACTGGGGACCAAAAGTTCTAACAGATGACCTTTTGGGAACATTTCCATCCAAACCATAACAGAAAGGAGAAAAGAAAACAAGTCACTATGTTACTCTCTAAGACAGAGGCTTTGTTATTCTCTTTTCTCCCAGAGTTTTGGGTTGCACTGAGAGGTACAACAATCTCTTTAGTTCCCATGCCATAGAGATACAGGAGATGGTAGTTCTCAAAAACTTGATTTATAAATGTGTATTTATATTCAGTGAAGTTGAATAAGCCAAATGTTGAGGAATTTAAGGATTTCTAACTGTCTTCTTCTCCCCTGAGATCTTGTACCAATTGAGAAGATGAAAAAGTAAGCCCATAGAAACCAATATATATCTTGTTACTACTAATGGATGGGTAAGGATATGTAGTTTATAGTTTGGGCAATAGTGAACCTGAGAAGCAGAAGCCTTAAGAGTATAACATGGTGAGATGAGTTGGCCTCTCCCTACCCACTCCAAAATGCTCCTTCATATTTGTGGCATGGAGGAGCAGAAAAGAACAAGTATTGCTGCAGGAGGCTCATCCCAAGAAGACCAGAAGAAGAATCTGTTCCACTCAAAGGGAATTCTTTCAAACTCATAGTTTGAGAGAGAGGATGAGTTAGAGTGATTATAGCCTGGTAACCTTTTCTTCGTGGAAAGAAATATTAGAAATGCAGCATGCTATTTTAAGGGCAATACTTTACCATTTTTAAAAAACACATTTATATTGCATCCTTTAACACTTCTTTGTACTTTGTTTCATCTTTTTACTAAAGTAAAAACATGGTTCAAAACGCTTAGGGAGAAAAACGGTAACAACAAAAACCTTCATATTAACTGATTGCCAGGTAGAACAATTTGTACCGGTTGGCAACAATATCCTATTTGCCATTGTTCCATGTTATAAAGAATCAGAGGACATCCTGATCATATCCAGAGTTGCAGCAAACATCAGAATCTGATTTATTTATCTTCTTGAGAACTGCAGATGGTCAAGTCTCTCTTTCATTGCCTTTGGGATCAATCCATTTTCTGAGCTGATGGAACTAACTATCCTGATCTTCCTTGTACACCTGTCCTCATTGACTGAAAAGTTTGCTGATATACCATCAACATATTTTTAGGTTCTTATGTCAGATGTTTCTTTGTACTAACTGTCCAAGGTTATATTCTAGGGAAAGAAAGGGGACCTGACTAGCACTTTGCATTATCGTGATGTTCATTTATATGAGAAGGTGAACTTTTCCCAGTAACTCTTACTTTATATAAGTGTTTATCTTGTTTTTGAATCATAATAATTTTATAATTTTAAGGGGCAAAATAGGCCTCCATATCTGTGATTTCATGTGGTTCAATTTACTATTATCTGATTATGTAAATTTCGTCCAAATTACAATGTAATGTCTTCATGCTTTCTCTAAAGAGCCTTTAAAGTGTGTAAGTATATAAGTATACACAAATAATTACACATATATGAGTAACAAATAAGGTATATATATTATATCTGTTACAGTTCAGGTTTAAACATATTTGTTATATGTATATGTGTGTGTGTGTGTGTGTGTATGTGTGTGTGTGTGTGTGTGTAAGTGTACTGTGGGGGTATTCTGCATAGAGTAGTTAGGTGAAGCTTTTCTGAGAAAGCAAACCTTGAAGTAAGGTCTAACAATGAACAGATAGCAACCGTGTGACCACCATGGAGAAAAATATTTTCTGCAAAAGCAGTAGCTAGTAAAGATGCTCTGAGCATAGACAATCTGAGGAGTTTGCATTATTGACTAACTCAGATAATTAGATAATCTCTTCCTGAAAAGATATATGTATAAATTTCAGACACTCTTGTAGTGACACCATTTTTAACTTAATAAAAGGTTTTACAGAACAAGGAAGGTGACTTGCCTTTAGAAATATGAATTGACTTTATGATAGTGATATTTTATCAATAGCTATTCTGTTCCTACTTGTGGAAGGTAAGGGATGGTCTCATGCTTCTTTTCTACCAACTTTGAAGATTTAAATTGCAGGATATTAATAATTATTTTTATCCGATTCAGCTGAATAACATATTAAATAAAGATGTAGCAATTGTGTAACTAAGATATATGTTGTTTTTTAAGTGCTGTGAATGTGGAAAAAGCATAATTTCTTATAATTAACCATATGTGAAAGATTTAAAACTATTGATTTTAAATGAATTTCTACCTAATTATACTTACTTCTTTTAAGAAAATTAGAAGTAAAACTTGCATCTATTATTCAAATAAGTAACTGAAAATGTGACATTTAGGTATCATTATATAAATCAGAATTTACAAATATCTTTTATACTTGAATGTGTATAAAATATTTTGGAATAATAATATATTTTGTATTCATGAGCTACTTAAATTTGTTTCTAGTTGTACATAACAACTTTATAATTTTGTAATAATAATGTTTCTTGGTGATCTCTATAAAAATCTTTAATTTATATCTGGTATACTCTTGATATCAGAGTTGGTCAAATTTTAATTCAAAATAACAAATGAG
This sequence comes from Pedetes capensis, assembly GCA_007922755.1. Lineage (NCBI taxonomy): Eukaryota > Metazoa > Chordata > Mammalia > Rodentia > Pedetidae > Pedetes > Pedetes capensis. Next base: position 15,671 of record VMDO01007198.1, on the reverse strand, counting down.
TACATTCTTTGTCTTTGCAATCTGCCTCAAGATGTGGTGGTTCATTCTATTAGGGAACATTTTAACCTGTAATACACCAAAGCATTGTCATTCATTGATACTATTTCATTTAAATGTTGCTTCTTGGTCTCAGTAGTCCACACTGCATCTCCCCAAACACATTTCTTTAGATTCTTGCAGACCTATGAGTTCTTCAGGGATGCGTTATGTCTGAGTCGGTAAGGATATGATCAGTTACTTTCTCTGAAATATCACTGGAGTCACTGCCTTATCCAAGCAGCCCATGAATGTTGTGTAAGAGCACTGGACAAGATGTGTGAACAGTATCTGAGAGTGAAAATGGCATTTTGTTTCTGATATGATCATTTTGATTTTGCTACTGATGACTCATTTCTAAGTCATTTCTGAATTATTTCGAGATCCTACTCCAACTGAAATACCACCTCTTCTGGGAAAGTTTTCTGAATCCTTTTTTATGATTCCTTGATATTATTTTTAACAACTAGGGGCTATATGGTGAAGAACATGCAAAACATTGTTATACCATTTTCTAGTTATTTTTCTTTCACAGTGTAAAATCTTCTTATGATCCATTCATAAAGATAAAGACTATAAAAGTTGTGAAATTTATTTAATGCTTACTATGTACTAGATGGGCTGGGATTTAGCTCAGTTGGTAGAGTGCTGTGCTGCAGTCTCTGAGGACCTGAGTTCAATTCCCAGCACCGCAAAAATGGGAGAAGAGCCTGGCAGTCCACTCCCAAGGCAATCCCGAAACAGTCAGCCATTGAAAATCCTAGGAGGGTCCCTATAAGTCAGATATCGACTCGACAGCACCTAACAACAACAACATGTACTAGGTGGAGCTGGGATTTAGCTCAGTTGGTAGAGTGCTGCTCTGCAGCCTCTGAGGTCTTGAGTTCGATTCCCAGAACTGCAAAAATGGGAGAAGGACATGGCAATCTACTCCAGAGGTAATCCCAGAACAATCCACCAATGAAAACCCAATGACATTCTCTATGAGTCAGACCCGCTGGACAGCACCTAACAAGAACAACAACAAAACAACAACATGTTCTAGTCACTTATGAGTAATTTCATGTTTAATTTAAACTTATTAACTACCAAATGAAGTAGATCACCAATGTCCTCCATTACTTTTCATGCTTCATCATATTTAAGCTGTCATAGCATTTGGTGTATCTGTTAAATTCCTTCTCCATTATTTACTTGACTTCAACAACTTCAGTTTTCCTTTTATTCAACTGTCCAGCCATTATTTTGTGAGTGTATGTGTGCCCATTTCTAGTTCCTTCTATTTCCCCAACTTATCATTGTACTCCAGAACTCAGTCTTCAGACCTTCTTCCTATCCATGCATATTTATCCCCTTTTTTATCTCCTCTAGCTTCATGGCTTTAAATGTTTAATATGCTAATGAACTGTATTTATTTTATGATTCAGACTACTTCCTTGAGATCTGAAATTGAGAACTGATTATTTGAATGTCCTTGAATATCATCCTAATGATCCAAAAAACCTACCTCTCCCTGGGATTACCTACCTTAGTTTTTGGCTACTCCATTCTTCTAGTTTACAAATCTAAAAACACTGCCCTCAATTCCAAGTAATCCATCATGAAATCTTGTCAGATACTATAAAAATATATCCAGAATAAAACCATTTCTCAGCATCTGTATCACTACCATTTGCATCCAAGCAGTGGAGGTGGCAATGGAGAAACTATCTCACTTATAAATTATTTGGCTAACATCCATGGAAATTAAGGCAATACAAAATGACTTTTGCAGAAATTATTAACCAGTGTGTGTGAGGTAAAGATTTCCATAGATGAATTCAGATTATTCAGAAATAATAGGCTGAACACTTTAAGTTAATTATAGCAATTAGCAACTTTTTTTCATTTTTCTGGGTATAAGTAAAAAAGATAGGAAACCTGTTAGTTCATTTTGGGTCTCTTCACCAGGATTGTGGAATCAGAGCCACAGAAAGCAGGTGAAGTAATTTGGAATCTTGATTTCTAATATTTTCTTGATATATCAGTCTCATAGTTGTTATTGAATTTAAGGATGTGAAAAGGTAAGAGTATGTGACATTTCTTATTTAATGGAGTAATAGAGACTAGCTATGAATACATAGCTTGCTGATGGAGATAAGATGTCTGGTCAGGAGATGTGCTTAAGAAAGGGATGTTTTCAGTAGCTGAGAGATCCCATCTCTAGTAGGAGTGAAAACTCTTCAGCCCACAGCACTGTCTAAGAGTTTATTCTTTACCTTCTATTTCAAACACTGAGCAGCAGTAGCTTGTCTACAGTTGCACACCACAGAAACTAAAAATATCCCCTTACAAAATATTATTGGTAACTTATTTTAACATTTTATAGCACTTAGGAATAAGCCAGTGTCTTAAGACTGTATACTCATAGGCTTCTATTCCTTTTTTGACCTGCATATTTATTCCCATGGTTTGCTTTCATTTTTTTGCTGAAGTCTGGAAAAATTACCACAGATTTTCCTGACATTATTGATTAGATGTAATGCATTCTTTTACATTTTATATTGATTTTGATGCAGAATAACTTTTTATACAAGTATGCCCTATAATTATATAAGATGCACTTTTACTTAAAGAGATTCATTATTTATCTGAAATTGAAATTTAATTGAGCTGTTTGAATCTTTTTTAATAGGCATTTTTAGAGCAGTTTTAGATTCACGGTGACATTGAGTAGACTAACCATATATCTTCTTGCCCTCACTATGGAAAATCTTCCACTAGTATGATGCATTTGTCCTGATGGATGAGCCTCCATTGACACATCATTATCATTTAAAGTCCATTATGCCTCACTCTTGGTGCTGTACATACTTTGATGTTTGATAAATATATAATGACATGTACCACAGTTATAGTATCATGCAGAGCAGCTTCCAGGGTCTAAAAATGTGTGCTTCTCTTATGTATCCCCCCATCTCCCTAGGTGCTGGCAACCACTAATCCTTTTTCTGTCTTTATAATCTTGCCTTTTCCAAAATGTAATATAGTTGGAATCACAGTACAGTCTTTACAGCTTGGCATTTTCATTTAGAAACATGGATCTGTTTTCTTCATATCTTTTGATGGCTTGGTAGCTTATTTCTTTTCATCACTGTATAATACTCCATTGATTATATGCACCACTGTTTATCCATTTACCCATTGAAGGACATCTTGATTGCTTCCACTTTTAGCAGTTATGACTAAAACTCCTGTAAAATTTCATGTATACATTTTCTATGTGTGAAAGTTTTCAACTCATATGCACGAATAACCAGGAGGTCAATTGCAAGATCACATAATCAGGGTAGGTTTTGTTTTGTAAGATATCACCAAACTATTTTCCAATGTGGCTATATCATTTTGCTTTTCTCATATCATCCATTGACAATGAATGATAATTTCTGTTGCTCCATATCCTCTTCACCATGAGGTGTTAGCAATATTCTGGATTTTTGTTATTTTAAGAGGTGTAGTGTGGTATTTCAGGGCTGGGATTTGTAGAGTGCCAAGCTGCACTCTCTGAGGACCAGAATTTGATCCTCAGCACCACAAAAATGGGAGAAGGATGTAGCAATTTACTCCTGAAGCAATCCTAGAATGGTCACTGAAAACCCTCTGAGGGTCACTGTTGGGGACTTTTAAAAATCTACCCCATAACTAGGGTCCCTCATATTAGCTTGAGGGATTGACCCCTAGTTGACCCCAGGGCCACATCTCACTCACTCACAACTACCCCTCCCATCGAGTGAGTGAAGATGGCACCTGACCAGCCTGACCAGCCTCAACTACCCTAATCCTGATTGGCCGCCTTGGCATCTTCCTTAGATAACTGCCCCTACCTGGCAGGTATGACAGGTTACCTGCTGTACCTGTCAGGTATGTGCCCTGATTGGCTAATCCCAACACATGCCCCCCTCTGGAACCCTATATAAACAGGGCTCCCAGACCCCCTTCAATCTCCCTACCACCATTCTCAGTCTCTCAACTGCTACCTGGACCCCATCACCTGAATTTGATCTTCAGCACCACAAAAATGGGAGAAGGATGTGGCAATTTACTCCTGAAGCAATCCCAGAATGGTCACTGAAAACCCTCTGAGGGTTACTGTTGGGGACCATTACACCAGTGCTCCCTACTCCAGCCGATTCTTGAAGCAAGTCTAGGTGTCGTGACCAGCGGCCCCGAAGCACTGAAGACTACAATCAAGCCACGAAGAGCCTCCCAAATCTTCCCATCCTTGGGAAGGAGGGAGGCAGAGAAGGCAAGCTGCGAGAGTCAAGACCAACTGACCTCCAACCCAGTGGAACACCGGCTGCTGTAGCTGTGCCTTTAAGACTGAGCTGTCCCAGCATTCAGCCTGCAGCATTCCATGCTGCAGGCTTAGAGACAGTACTTTAGCACTTGTTAGGGGTTGCTTGCTTGTTGCACTCCACTTGGGGAGTAACCCAATAAACCTTTCCTTTTGTTTCCTGTTGAAGGTCTCCCCAGGTCCTTCATTGGAGCCACTGGCCAATACACCAACCTGGTTCAGTGGGGCCCCGATACCCACATGGTGTCTGGGGAAGGCTGTGACCTCTGCCGGGCCTGAGCCGAACTCCAACAGGTCACTATGAGTTGGATTCAGCTCCACAGCAATAGAGTGGTATTTCATTGGAATTCCCCAATGACATATGCTATGAATAATTTCTTATATTTATTTTCCATTGGTTTGCCTTTTTTTGGTGAGGTATCTGTTAAAGTTTTGGTACTTCTTTAAATCTTTTTCTTACTGTTGGATTTTAAGAGCTCATTGTGTATTTTTGGTAATAGTCTTTTAATAATCCTTTGGAGATATGTCTTTGGCAAATGTTTTCCAGGTTTTGAAATGTTTTCTCATTCCTTGATGGTATCATTTGCAGAAAAGTGGTGTTTACTTTTAATGAAGTCTAGCTTATCATTTCTTTATTTCATAGATCATGCTCTTTTGTGAAGGATATATAGTCTGTGTCTAGATTTCTTTGTTTTTTTTAGGTGTGGATGATGTACATGTACAGTTGTTCTAGCACCATCTGTTGAAATGACTATTTTTGCTCCATTATATTACCTTTGCTTCTTTTCCAAAGGCCAAATTGGTTTTAATGTGGACAATACTAAATGTTGGAATATTGAATTCTGGAAAAAAGTTAAAACAAAGGAGAAAGTCAATGGAACCTAATTTGGGGAGATAAATGTTTAGATAGGATTACCTAATTCAAATAAGCATGGGAGTCAAATAAATGAGCAAGCCAAATTAGAATAATTATAGAGGGACTGATAGGAACTGTGACAAACTGGAACTCATATGTAATGTTCAAAGCCATGTAAGACAAAGTTGATAAAGTCAGTGAGCTATATTTAACCAGGAAGGAAAAACAGCTAGTGATCTTATAACTCTTGCTTTATACATGGTAAATAATCCTAGTCATTACTTTTCATTTGTTAAAAAAATGACAGCTTTCCTATATAGTAGTCTTTTAAATTGATTATAGCATTTGTAATTGATGAAAAAACATATGTTTGTGCATATGTATATGAAGTTGTTCACATATTTATCTATATATCTTGCCACCAATTTAATAAAATCAAATTTACAGTATTTTATTAATAATAGAGAATAAAACATCCTGGTATGGTCTATGCGTACTCTATAAAGCCTTTCTGCTTTTGATGCTTTTGGCTTTTATCAATTGATTTTCATAATGGATAACTAGGTGTTCAAAATTTCCAAATGCTTTTCATGTACTTCAAACATACAATCTTTGTGGCACCCAGAGCTAGGATGTGAAAATGCTAAGCATTAAGTAAAATGGATTAGCCTTCAGAACGGGAGCTTCAGACTGTCAGTGCCAGAGGGGTTAATGGAAAACAGTGTGTCATATTTGCCATTTCCCCTATATTATCTTGCCCAGAACACCTGCTTAATGAACTAGACATAAATTATCATACTATAAGCACATTTTTAATAACAAAGCCTTGTGGAAGCATTCCTCCTTCTTGAAATAATAAACTCAGAAAAATGACTTTGATGAAATTTTCTTAAATGTTACATGCCAAAAATATAAAAAAATCTATTTGTGACTTGGCTGAATTTTTTACTCTTTCTAGTGGTAGTAAAAGGAATTTTATGATATTAAGTGGTTTATTTCACCTAGTGTTCCTTTGTCAGGGCATGTTTTGGCTTGGTATATTTTCAAGCTTGGGAAGGATAGTATAAAGAATTTCTTTACTTCTCATGTTTTTCTCAGTTGTGATAATGCCTCTTGAAATTTTTTCCTTCATACATACACATATACACGTGTGTATATATTGGATATAATTTAACAATGCCAAGATATCATTAGACAATTTTTATTTATTAATATATGAATAAGAAAAATCATATTTTCTTGAATTTATATGTAATGTCCACACATGATCTTTTAAAATTTTGTTCGGATCTATTACACAGTTTTAGAAAAGAGACAAAGCTTAATGATATCATTAAAATAAATAGTATTTATTGTTAAAATGTTTCAACTATATAGGAAGTTAATTGAAATTTACCTGTCTTCAAATCCAAAATATTTGTCTAATGCATTGGCATTTTAGCTCCATTTGTAATGTTCTATCTTTCCTTACCCTTGCTTCCTTCTCCCACTGTCTGTTCTTTCTATAGTCTTTTTCCTCTTTCTGCTAAAATTTCTTTCATTATGCAGATTGACTAATGGAAGAGTATCAAAAATTAAGTGAGAGGTGAATCCCAAATACTTTGTCCAAATATTTTCATTCACTGAGAATTCATAGCTAATGATCTTCACACTAAATACCAAGCAGACAAAGAAGATATGTGAATATTTTTGGAAAATATATGAATAAATGAAAACTACTGACAGCTTTCCCTTCTGTTTCAATCTCTTGCCTCTAGAAGATTTCTTGTATCAGAATAAAGTTGGTTCTATGTACTTTAGCTGCACTGGTACACACATTCTATAGGTAAGCATTAAAATACAAGGTGCTCCTTCATTGACAATCTCTTGCATAAGCATCACACTTAGATTTTTAAATGTCTAAATGTCTGTAATTTTGTAGAACTAGAAACAGTTTTAGTTTTTAAGAAAATTTACTTTGTTACTTATTAAATTGAAAGATATTGGTAGATAATGTTCTACATAGTATTTTCAAAACCATGAAGTAGAAGTTTATGGAAAGTAGAATCTAGAGACACTTGGGAGATATTCTTCAGTGGCATCTTCAAGATTTATAGAGAGGTAAAAGACTGGGACTGGAACTATTCTTCAAAATAACTGGAAATAGAAAGTGCTCTTTAGGTCTGCATGATTATTTAATGTGATTCAAAGATGGCTTTGCTGTCAATTCACTCATCTTTATTAATAAATTTTAAGTTCATGTTGGATTGCTAGGAAGTAATGGAAACTTGGGTTTGAGTTTAAAAGCCTTCCTCAGCAGACACCATCTCATTCCCAATGGTGATCAGGGGACAGAGTTCCATTTCTAAGTTACCTCTATCAATTCAAATAGTCTTCTTGTGTACCAGAGTAAATATACCTTTTACTCCAATATAAAATAAAGCAATGCTATGTCCTTATTTGATTTCTACTCATTTAGAACAAGATTTGAACTAGCAATTGTACATCTTAGCTTTGGAAAATAACCTGAAGTAGTCTCTGGATCACTCAATAAGCCTGCAAAATGAGCTAATTAATTGCACAGTTTAGTAGTTTAAGGGATTTCGGCAAAAAAGTTGCACAGTTTTGATTGATTTATCTATTAATTCAAAAACTTTATAATCTAATACAGGATGTAGATCACAAGAAGCATGTGAAAAGAGGATTCTCAATAAATTGGTCAGATGGGCTTTTTGTTACATTAAGTTACACTGAATGGATGATCTGATAAAATATTTTGAAAAGACATTGATTTTTTTCTGTGAGGTACCAGAGAAAAGAAGTTTGTTTCTCTTGTATCTTGTAACACAATGAAAAAACACAGTAGTATAATATATGCTAACGTGATCCAATAATATTTTAGCTGGGGATGGATTACAAACATTCGTGGACTGAATTCTCCAATGAATACTTAAAATACAGAAAAAAATGACCATGTATTTCTTTTGTTGTGCTGAGTAAGGGTTATATGCTCAAGTCATCAGAAGTAAGGAGAAGGTTGAACTCATCACTTGATTTTGACAGTTTAAAAGACATACTTTTATTTTCAGTTTGATCTGCTCATTGGTGTCCTGACAACCTGTGGCAAAGACTAGACTTTTCCACCAAGAACTTTATATCATTTTAACCACTGTATAGAGTGATTTGTGGAGATCTACAAGTTGCAGAATACTTAGTATGACTTAATTAGAAGTTTCAGCTTATAGATTTGAAAAGGTTTTGCATATTCCATATTTTTCTTGTGAATTAGTATATGTGCTGAGAAATGCATCCGACAGTGAGAATTATGATTTATTAATTAACACTTGGCTACGATACTAGCACTTGCCTATATATCACAGTAGGTGAGAATAAATATAACAAACACTGTTCAAACTCTATCAATTTTTAAACTTACAACGTGCTGTTCATTGTGCAATCAAATTAAAAACAAAGATCAGTGTTGCCGTGATATTTCTTCCTTCTCATTTCATCTTTTTCCCGCTCCAGTATTTTGTCTAATTTAAGTTTTTGGAGTTTCAGTGTACTAGACTATATGTTGTAAATCTATCAACTTCATATTAATTCTTAAAGGCTCTTTAACTATGCATAAGCATTCAGTAAAAACTAAATTTTGATATTATTTACTCGTTGTTGTTAGATGCCGTTGAGTAGGTATCCAATTCATAGTGACCCTGTATACAATAGGTGAAACACTATTGTCAGTGCTTTTCTGCTGTTCATAGGGTTTTCAATGGCGGATTGATTTTTGGAAGTGGGTTACTGGGTCAGTCTCCCAAGCCTACAGCACCTGGTGTTCCCAGGTGATCTCCCATCCAAGTATTGACCAGGCCTGACCCTGTTTAGCTTCTGAGATGTAATGGGATTAGATGACACAGGGCTACGGCTGCAAGCATTTACTCATTAGTGCATTAAATATCTCTAAGCATTTGATTGCTATAATTAGTGTTTTACATTCCTATTAATCATTTGATTTAATCTTTTGTTTGGAAATTCTCTATAATTGTTAAAATATTACATATACTGGAGATAATACAAAAGATCTGATTGTTAAGTTGAATGTACATAAATTAGAAACATTACTAATGATGAAGCAAGTTTGAGGCCAGAGGCAGCCTATGTAACTTAGTGAGACCCTGACTCAAGATAAAAAATTTTAAAAATGGGTTGAAAGTGAGCCCCATAGTGCAGCACTTGCAAAGTATGTGCAAGGTGCTGAGTTCAATTCTCAAGTATCTCAGGGGAAAAAAAAAGTGTAATAGGTGAAGCAAGATGTTCCAGTCCTCCATTGTGACTCACAGATGAGGTAGGTAAATACCTCACCTAGGAGTATTTTGCACTTATTCCCATTTTATATTCCTGTCGTTATACAGCTTAAGTGATATTTTCTAAGGAGCCATGCCTAATAAATGCAATGGATTCCAGTCATGTTTACTTTATGCAGTCTTTGACAGTCAGGTACAATACTGAGAGAAATAATTTTCCTGCTAGGAGACAATGATAATAACAATGACATCAAACATTTGGCATGTGTAAGGAGATTAGACTAGTTTACCCGTCTTTCTTTTCTAGAGGTGGCCCCTTACCACATATAGGTTAGAAATGAATTAAAGCTTATTATTGTAACACTGGTCATGCTTTCTTTTTATTCAATTTAAGATACGTTTGGAATGTGTTTGCAATCAGAGCACAAAGAAGACTTTTTCTAATGGCTATACAATTTGCTCATTTTAAGAAAGTTTTCCATTTTATTCAATTATTCAATATTTCTCTATTGCTGGACATCTCAAATATTTGCTATTAATAGAAATTGCTACAATTGTTTTATGTATTTAATTAATGTATTATTAAAACCTTGTGCTACTACTGGTGTCTGTGAGTACAGCGTATTTCCTCCTTTTTGATTTTGAGTTTGGCCATATGACTTGCTTTGGTAAATTTCTGTCTATGGAAAATTACTGTGGACCAAGTCTAAGCCTAAGCCTTTAGAAGCCTGTGTGTTTCTGCTTACTCTCTCTGGAGGCTCTGCTGTCCACTTTAGAGGGACATGAACAGACTAGTACTCTAGATCTAGGAGAAGGATGAGATATGTAGAATAGAGCCAACCCTCTCCATCAAGCCCAACTTAAATCATGCAAGTAGATCTTTAGATGCACAGAAAAAGCTAGTTTAGATCAGGTCAACAGAGCTGCCCATATAAGCTTATTCTAGACCATCTTTCCTCAGCAATGCACAGGTGGATAGACAGAAATTATGGATGTTTCAAGTAACTGAGTCTTGGAATGGTTATTAGTATTTTTAAGACAATAGCTATACATAGGTTTATTTGAAGGATATATTCCTAGACCTAAGATTACTGCAACAGTATTTCCTTAATTGAGCACATTATAGGCTTCATTCTTTTTTAACATTTCATGATAAAAATATAGTCTAAGTTATTTTGGGTCTTAACATATAATTTTTACATTTGGAAATTTATCCAACCAAGATGCTATCCAGAAAAACAGTGCTAATATCATATTCTTACTTCATGTGATAATTATATTGATCTCTGTTAATTATAGATCTGAATGTCTCATTTTTATAAGAAGAAATAATTAAAAATAAGAAAGTCTAGTGCCTAGTAAAATACATGAGTTCTGTCTCTACTGAACATTGTCTTTGCATTTCTTATCAGCAGATTTTTAGGCCTAGGGCTTCCCAAAAAGACTTTGTCTAAGAAGTCATGCTTACCATTTTTGGCACTTTAGGTCTCTTGGCTGTGGAAAACCAAACTTACGTTGTACATATAATTAAAATGATTGATTTTTTTTGTACTGAGGGTTGAACCCAAGGCCTAGCGCTTGCATGCTTTGCAAGTGCTGGGCCACTGAGCTGCACCCCCAGACTATTTTTTCACTTTTTTTTGAGACAGGGTCTTGCTAAGTTACGCAGACTGCCTCTGGTCTCAAATTTGCGATCCGCCTGCCTCTGCCTCCTGAGCTGCTGGGATTACAAGCATGTGCCACCTTGCCCAGCTGAAATGATTGATTTTTTTTGGTGATAAGGTGGAAAATATGTTCCTCAGAGTGATCTGGATCTTCTTCCTTGGGGGCGGGATGTACTTGCTAAGCTTTTTGCTTTCCTGCAGAAGTATCTAGACTCTTAGATTTGCTAACGCATTTGGCAGTGTGCATAATAGGAAATACAATGTATTTCATATTCTTGTGAAGTTTAGTATCTGTAATTGAGTTTCTCAATTGCTATAAAAACATACTGAAGACAGATTGGTTTAAGTATAAATGATTCACCCATTTAGCTAGGTATTATGCTTCAAGAACTTTAGGTCTGTATGTACCTGGATCACATTGGGTTCCCATACAAGTGCCTATTATTGAGTTGCTATTTGATGAGCAGCCATTATCATATACTGAGAGTAGTACTAGAAACTTCTCTGTGAGGGTCATTGTTGCACTTATTTCAAGTTGTTGATATTATTAAGTATGTAATAGAGGCCTATCTGCAATTTCACAGTAAACATCTTTTTCTAATCTTACTTGCACAACCATATTTTTTCTTGCCCCAGTTTTTCAAGTATTATAAATTCACTTTGTATCATCTGGTACTGTAGCCTTTGGAAGCCACTCTGAGCCTTACAATAAGTAGAAATGGATAAAATGTGAATGTAAATTAAAAACAAAACTTGTTACAGTGTGGTAAATTGAAGCAAACATCTGGATGTCCTTTCTATGTGACATGAGATTATAAAACAGAGATAGATTCTGCAACTTTCACCATAGAACGCTGCATAAATATCATTGTAACTGCCTCCTTATTTGGGCATTATGTTAACAGGAATGAATATGTAGCACTGGTCCTTTGTTCTTTTACTCTTTGGACTATGAGGAAGGAATATGGCCTAGAAGCCAGTTGCAGAATAATGATCCCAAATTCTGCCAAGCCTTTCCTCTGATTCATGACATGCTGTTGCTCTTGAGATACTAGAAATTATGTAATGCATCCAGATTTTATTTGGTATCAGGCAAGTAAAATCTTGAGCAGAGGTAGCAAATTAAGCTGATTGTCTTATTCAGTTAGATGTAAAATATCTATACAAAGCCTTCTAAATAGTGTTTCTGAATCATACATCTAACGTATATATACATATATATGTGTATATATATATGTATCATAGGGACTTACAATAATAATGCTCAAAGTTTAAAACTTGAAAATATACAACTGTTTCACTTATTAAGGTAAATATGAATTATTTTGAGCACAATAAAAATTCTATTTTTCTTTGCACATAGATATTTACATGATTTGGACTTAATATTTTTAATAATTTTATGTTGTTTTACTTAATCTGCTTGAGTTAGCCATGCAGATTTTAAAAAAATAAATAAATGATTTTAAAAAAAGAGAAAAGTACAGTTGATGAAGAGAGATTGTTTGTTTTACACCATGTACACAAATAATTTACACAAGATTTGCTTTCAAGGCACACATGAAGATTTTTCAAACTCTGTAGCATTTTGTTTTTGGATGTCAAATAGCATTTGCTTGGTAATACTTTTGTGTTTGCTTGATATTATGTCATATTTCTTTTTGATATAGTTCATTTCTTTTTGATACGTAAGTTATATATTAGCAATTTAATTCATTGAATCAGCAAAATGAATTGATTCTTTTTATTTTAAAATTAAACTAAAACAAATTGAGTAAGAGTGAGCCTTTCAGGATACATCATAACATTAAAGGCCACCCACAGATCAGAAGCATCACTTCTCTGAAGCCATCTTCCCTTGCACTTTCATCCCTACTTGCATTCTAAATGAGGATTTCCTTATTTTGTATAGGGCTTCCAATAGCTCTCTTCTTCCCCTCTATTGTAATTAAATATACATTTGAATGTTTATTTTTCTTATATGTATATTTGATGATGAGTTCTTTTTTATTGTTTTATTATTGAATGCAGTATAATGTAGAAACTCAGTAAACGTTTTTTGACTCTGTGAATGCTTGAAATGACTCTTACTGAATGAGATTTTTCTCTTTTCTGTCAGACTCTCCATACATTTGTGTGTGTATAAATAAAAATAAATATAAAAATATACATAGATATATTTATATATAAGCATATATATATATATATAAGCATATATATAAATATATCTATGTATACACACACACACACACACACACACACACACACACGGGAAGGATGAGGCAATCTACTCCTGAATCAATTTGATTTTCTTTTGCATATAACAAATATTATAGCTCAGCAAGATGCTTTTTATTTTCATTAATATGACAGGCTAGATATTGGAACTTCTTCTGTGAAACAATACTATTATGCCTGCATGTCTTTTAGTCAAAGGACACTGACGTATTTTGTCAATGATGACTGAATTACTGAAAGTGTTGGAAGGTAAACACAGATAACTTTTCCTGAGTGGGACTATAAACATCGTGTTTGTCTGTAGGGCAAGGTTGGGCAGGTTTGTTAGCTCCTTTAAAAATTGGGATTTCTTAACTTTGAGTATCCTGAACTGTGACAGACACCTCCATGTGGATAGTTTTATCTTTGCCCACCTTTGCATTGCCCCCATGAGACTTGGGAAAGCAAGAATAATCAATGTGCATCTGAAGCTAATTCTGCCTGCAATGGTGTAAATGATACACTGTTGAAATCCACCTGGGCTTGTTTCTTGTTCAATTCTATGGAAGGACAGTAAGCTGATCCAGAAGCTGTTTTATCTGGTGGTGTTGAAGTACGTGACCCTTCCCACCTGAAAACTGTTTAAAATTACGGACATCTATGTATCTTGAAGTATCTTAAGCATGCTGAAAAATTTTCAAGTGACCAAAGCATTATCAGACAAAAATCCAAATGAAAGTTAGAATTTAGAGTAGTGTGATAAGCACATAAATTATTTTCACCCTAAAGGATTTTGCCAAACCTACGGAATTTAAATTTAAGTTTTTATCCTTTAGTCAGGAAAGGGGAGATGATGAGACAGAGGGATGTGTTCTGCCTTGGCTAGAGGAGGGGATTCTTTGGGAGCAATAAATAAAGTGGGAAGAGCTGTCACTTCTGACCATATATTAACCAACAGGAACCCAGCCATACACAAGTGCTATGAAGAGAGTGTGTCTTTTCACTGAGCAGAGAAAAGGGAGAAATCCTACAAGACAGTATAATCCGAAGCTTATTATTGATGATTTATAGGGTAAGTCACATTACCAGAATTGACAAAAATACTTGTGATGTCTGTTTCATTGAAAGTAGGACGGTCTCAAGATGTCTTGCAAAATCAAATGCCAGTGCTCTGTGGAGGAAGCCCTGCTAATCAGACTCCAAAGAATTCCCTGAAATAAATGCCAAAAGCAAATGAGCAGCTGCCCAGAAGTGAAAATCAAAAGTAATCAATCAAACAAACAAATAAATAAAATAGTAGAAAGAGGAAAAGGCCTTCAAAAACTTTAAGTGTTGGAGCTATTAAGCACATGTTAAATTACAGTACTTATTGTGTTCAAAAGGTAACAAGCTTGAAAGGATCTTCAGGATATGGAAAACTATAAAATGAACCAAACATTTGAAAATTAACCAAATAGATTAAGAAAAGATCAAATAATTGAAACAAAATTTAATGAGTTAATGTATGTATTTAGCAGCTAATTAGATGAAAAAAAATGAGACGAGTACTAAACTAAAAGATTGATTAGGAGAAATTATCCACGACACAAAACAGAAGAGGAAAGAGAAGGAAACCATAAAATAGAGATTAAAAAAAAAACATGGAATAGACTTGACATAACAAGTTTCAACATATGTTTAATCTGAGTTCTTGAAGGAGAAGAAAATAAAAACGCTGCATAAGGGGCATTGGAGTAAATAATCCTTGGGAATTTTCTGGAAATTAAGTAGACATCAATGTACAGATACTAGGGGCTGCAATCTGACAGCTCACTTCTCAGTACCAACAATAGCAACAGTGGAAAGCAAAATGATAGTTTCAGTGTGCTAAATGAAAGTAAAGGCTAATCTAGAATTTTACATTGTGTAAAAAGAAATACCAAGAATTAAGAAAGTTAAGACATCTTAAACAAAGTAACAGAAAAATATTCCCATCAGCAAATCTTTGAAGAAAATTCTAAAAGATGTACTACAAGGGGAAGTGAAGCAATTCCAAGGGAAGCATTAGAAATGATGAGGACTGAGTACTAAAAGTGGTAACTATGAGGTAAATTTGAATTGTCTTTAATCTTATAAAAAGAAAACAATGTTTTGAGAGGTTAAAAGGTATAAGATAGAATTAAGGCAAATAACAATGACATGTAAATGAGGAGTAGCAGTAACTGAGGTCCTTGCATTGTCAAAGAAGAGAATACTTGAATTGTTTAATTTTTGATGTTGATAAATTATGTATGGTGTGTTGT